>NNCF01126886.1:0-23453 GCA_002313205.1 Laupala kohalensis
GGCAGAGGCGGATTCAAAAATTTCAGCAAAAGTTCCTAGATAAGATAAAAAGTTGGCTGCGAGGTATAAATGTGGAGAAAACCAAATTGATGGTACAATCAAGGAAAGAGACCCATACCACCCGGATACAACTAGGCGAAAACCTCATAGAACAAGCAGAGGATTTTAAATATCTTGAAGCCACCATCACAAGAACAAATAATGAAACTATAGAATTTAAGAAAAGAATAATAAAAGCAAATATAACATATCACGTATTAAAGGATGTGTTGAAGAATAAAGCAGTTAGAAGGAAAACTAAAATTATCCTCCACAAAGTCATGATCGAAAACGATCTTATGCTATGGATGTGAAGCGCGGACAATAATTCAGGTTACTGATAACACTCGGGCAACCTTCGAGAGGAGAATCCTTAGATGTACCTCAGGATCTGTCTGTGTAGATCAACAATGGAGATCCAGATACAACAAAGGACTATTGGAATGTTTGGCTATTGAAATGTAATATCACCCATCTAAAATATGTAGGTTGGAATAGGCAGATAGTGTCCACCGAATGCCTTAACACCTCATTCCAAATATGATTTTGGAAAAGAGATTCTATGGAGGAGGATCCTCTGACTGACCACGCAAGAGATGGTTTGATGCTGTGGCTCAAGACGCAGCCATTGGAAGAAGTTAAATATTCAGATGATTCCTTGATCTGTTGGAATGATATAACTTCAAGGACTCGGTCACTTATAGTGTGGACTTATTCATAACAATATTATATTTAAAATAATATATTTATTATACATATATTCATTCCATTATTTTATATAATTGTTGGAATATATGTATCAAATTATTTTAAATATTTTTCGGAATCCTAATCCGTAATAACGATCTTACTAATATAAGTTTTCGAGTTCTTTACCCTAGCAGGTAATACCAGCCTAAGAATAAATTACTCGTTAATTGTCAGCAAATACGTTTTTATAAATTATTCTAGGCACTTGTTAAATTACAGTAACTGAAGAGAATGTGATATGAAATATATAATCTCGTTTCTTATGAACTTGTTTACCCTGGACAAACCGCGTCTTAGTAGATAGAACTACCAACGTTTCGGCCATCATGCTGTGGCCACATACTGACTCCGGCCGTGGAAGCCTACGTTTATATCTCGTTTCTTGTTCGTTTGTTCCCAAAATACGAACTACTTAGTATGGTAGGTCTAATTATTGTTTTTTGGAATAAAGCTGTGAGAAGGGGTGAAGGAGTCCAACCACGACTCCCATACTTTTCCGCTCTCTGGAGCACTTACATAATTCTAGAATTGAGAAGATCTCCCTCTTCCTCTTTCAGGGAGAGATTTCCGAATTGATCCTCGTGACGTCACCGGAAGCGGCTGCTGAGCAATGCGAGGGGCGTGCAGAACCCTTTCGTTCGTCTTCAGCCATAACGTCCCCCGCGCAGTTTCCATGACGACCAGTCCATGCGCAGCACCATCAACGCACTGTCAAGAAGAAAAATTGAGTTGATACTCGCTTGTCGATCAAGAGCTTCGTTTGTTTGAAGAATGAGCGAAACATGCGAGGACCATGGAAACAATGAGACACCCGTCTTCGGTCCAAAGGAAATTGCTCACATGGAACCTACTCTTAAGCAACGTCTCTCTAATGATTTTCGTAATCGTATATTGCAAATCATACTCAATAATACTAAAAAGTTTTTTTTAATTTGTATTAATCGCAATAATATGTTTAATGGAAAACTTCAGTAATTACACTTTCCATATTCACAAGAATATTGTCCAAATTCCCACATTAAGTTTCTCTCACTTTGAGGGAGCCATGCATTCTCATCACTGCGGATGAAATTTCAAGATGGTGTTGATTATGTTTTATGATTATTGTCAATTTCATATTTTTTTACTCAGATCTGAAGAACACCTGGATAACAGGAAACGAATTGATTATCAAATGTGGAAACAAATATTTATTGTCATCGTTCAAACAATATAATGTACATGGCACATTTAAATGTTGAGTTGGTTGTAAATATATTTCTGAAAAACAAAGGAAATATGCTATATCATTGTACAACCTCCATGCTTCCTTCTTTCTAGCATTTTTCAGAGTTTAGTAATTTATCTTTGTCTTCTTCACAACAGATCCCTAAAGTCGTTCGCTAACGTTGAACAAAATCGAAGAAAACAAGTAACTCAAATACACGAAATATATCATTTAATTTATATTATTAATAATAATATATCTTATTTAATGTGACTGTTTCGTATATAAGCATGGACATCTCATTCCAAACCCTACGACGCAACCCCCCACCCCCGAAATTAAATTTGATATTCTCCCCTCATACAAATTGTTACACTTCTCTTCGCTTTGACTCACATCAAAATCGTATCATTAAAATATTAGTGTAATTGTTCATCTTTAATCTCTTATTTACCCTAACGCCATTTGAAAAAGGAATTTATTCACCTATACCTATGGAAATGACAAAGGATAATTTTGTATCGTATTAAAATAGAAAAATGAGTTTGGAATTATTTTTCGTCACCTAAAAAGTAGGGACGTGGTAGAAACGGGAGTTAACAGCATTACATATTTCAAATAATCATATTTAAATTTAATATCTGTAGTATTCAGATTTATATGCGAACTGTTTCGCTTTCAAGGTAATAAATATTTACTGTCAAAAAAGATGTGTATANAATTTATTTACTGTCAAAAAAGCAATACAAACTGCTTATGACCACATGGAGAACAATAAACTAATTTACTCTCCGGAAGCAAGCAAGGGACCATCCCATCAATTCCGATCAAGGACCCTAAGACAGAGGCGGATTCAAAAATTTTAGCAGAAGTTCCTAGATAAGATAAAAAGTTAGCTGAAAGTTATAATACTAATAGAATGTCAATATATTTGTAATTTAATGCAAAAAATTTACATGTACAAATTATTATCGAACTATAGATTATTCTGAGTTTAGTGTTTAAAAATCATAAGAGTTGAAATAACACTAAATTCACGATTTATTGTTACAATAAACACGCCCCTAGACAAAACCGAGAGAACCTGTATAAGAAATCCGTCTCTATCCGAAGGAAAAACGGAGAAAAATCCGGGCCAGGATGCGGTTACAGAAAAAATGTACACAACCGGGCCAAAGTTGAGTGCACATAAAACAAAATAAATATGAGCCATACGGCAACAAAATCATGCAAGAAAATAGGTTTTGAAATTGTTACTCAAAAAGTGCTAAAGCAATGGCGTGATAAAGTACAAGATGTATTTAACTTTTATTAAAATGAATAAATTATTTTACATTTTAGAAGCATGTTGCAGGAGGTATCCAGGAATGCAATATTTCTTGGATTTCATTTCATTAGATTTTACAGGATAATCATCTCAGCTGCGTGTCTCCTTCACTTGTAGGATATAAAGCGAAAGAGAATGAGTGAATTGACACATTTACCAATATCCACGTTAATCACTCGATTTTAAGAAGGGAAAATCTGAACACATATCTTGTGCAAAATCTTCAAGAATTGTTGTTTAATTTCTGACGATTCTAGCAGTGCGCGACCTTAAGAAAGAAAATTTGTATTCCCGAAGCCACAACTGATAAACACTTATCATTTAACCTCTTTTCTTACCTTAAACCAAACATAGGAACAGTTGACGCTTCTTATAGTATGGTTCCCAACCGTTGTTCTTCACTTCATTGTTATAATTTTAATTGTAAAATCATTTCGAAAATTGTGAGTACATTTTAACGACTATTCTGTCTTATGTCTAGCAGATGCATAGACAATAATTCCAGAGTACTCGTACCCTGACGATGAAACATACAAAATTGAGTTCCCGTCTGGTTCATGCACAGCAAACTAAAACAATTGGGACCAAGCAATGAATGGCGAAACTCAATTCCAAAGATACATGTTACTCTGTTTTCAAGAACAGACAACTAGTGGAAAGGATTGTGTGAATTCACCATTGCAAGATGATGAGGCAAGTATATACTGTCTCTTCTTTGTTCCCGCGAACGCAAAGCAACTCCTGGTGTTTGATACACCCAAGTGACCTCTCGGTCCTTATCTCTCGCTTGCATTTGCCCCTTCCTGCTCAAGACTCGGGGCTCATGCCTCGGGGCTCACCACTCGGGGTTACCCGTAGATATGGGTTCGTACTGCCAAACAGAGTTCAACGCAAGTTAGGGGCGTCAGGTGTCAACCACCTCAGGGCTTGTGCTTCTACCCGATCTCCTCACGTTAAAGTACTGAGTCACACCTGGAAAGTTTGTCAAGTAGTACGATCCGTTGCCTACTTTGTCGTCCTAGGAAACGCTGTTCGTGGGGAAAGCGTCGGTCTAGTTGTTCAGCGGACGCCTGTACCTGTCGAACGGGAGATCAACGCAATAACTACACCGGAAAGTGATACACCGTGACCGTCCCTCCAGGCCACCACTCCATTTCCTACTCATAATAGAAAGGTTACCCCTTCTGCGTTTGATGAGTTGCTGTCGGGTTCTCTTGCGAGGATCCGCTACTACTTATCTGTACCAAACCCATGACTGTATATCGGGTGCAGTTTATGACTCTACCAAGTAGTCTACACGTGCTCCTCTACGATTAATAAGAGTGCTGTTATAACGACCTGCGTGCGTCGGGTCCCCTGTAGTGTAGAGACCTACATGTAAAGCATGTAAGTCTCTATTGTTGTATGCGTGGCACCTCGTATTAAACATGCTTCTTTGTCAACGTTGACTAGACACCATTTGATAATTCTATTAGAATCTCCCTACAGCTTATCGTTCCTAAAGAGTCTATCCTTTGTCTAGAGGTCTGGTAACGGGTATTGGGTCCTCCAGAATAAGGGTCAGCGTCCAGCGGTCCACATACCCTCTCCTACTCTCAACTAAATATACAAGAAGGAAATGGCAGAAATGCACAAACGGTTTTCAGTGTGGCGAAGAGAGTTTTGTTCGCAAAATAGAAAGTGACCTCTGCTGAGCACGCTTCAAGCATGCAGCTCCAAGGGATGTAGGTTGGACGGCGCAAGATCCCCTTCACGAAAGTGTGCGCGGATTGTTTAAAAATGACATCTCTGACGCATAACAGAAATGAGGGTTTTTTCAAGAAGTCGTTCAGTAAGGCTGTCAAGACTTGGGTTGTGTGGACGCTTAATATTACCTTAAATAACGCGCCTGGACGACGGTGGCGATAAAAACATGTGGGACACAGTAGGGTGGAGAAGATGGAGTCAAGAGATACCATGAACAAAACGCTTTATTAGTCGGCCTACTGCGTCCGATACAGTAAATTTGAGTGTATGGTATCTTTGTGAACTTTGATTTTATTTATAGTTCGTGACATCTCTGCAATTTTTAAATGTAACATAAACAGCGAGCAGGTCAGTAAATCTTTCAAATATTATTAGAACACGGACGTTTAGAATAACTCTCAAAACAGAGAACAAAGGGGCAATAATTAAGGCAAAAATTGCATTACATACTAAACTAACAGTCGGCTCAACCGTGTGGCAATTACTCCGTATTCAAATTTATTGGAAAATAGGACGGAAATTAAAATTTTGTACTCAGTGTGAGCTCTCTGTCCAAGCACATTAGTACGTTTTTTGGGGGGGTTTTGAGGAAAAATAAAAAAATTATTTGAAGCTTCAGGTTTGGATATCCCGCTGGCATAAACATGCAAATCTTCAGAAAGGATCTGACGGAGAAAGTATGAAGGGAGCTTTGCTTAAAACTGCTTTAGATACGTTTATTACTAAAATAACAAGATTTCAGCTTATACCATTGTAAGTAAAGCTATTACGTATGCAGTATGTATAAATTACATTATACATGTTCTAGGTTATGACGATACAATTAATGGCTCTTGAAAAGAGAACTTAGTTTATAATACACAACAGAACACGCAAAGAATTTCATATACAAGTTATCCCGGAAAGAAGTCAAACGTACTCTAACTGTTGCCCCCTGCTACGTTGGCGATGCTCGTCTGCAATTCCCTGCCTTCTTGGATTTATCATGTTTTCTCTAGGCGTCTAAAATGGCGTCTCGTGCCAATCCAGCGTGTCTTATTTTTGAAATGGACAGTTTTCCGTTTCCATTGGTTGTTTCATATAAGACCAGGCCGTCTGGCTCGTATCCTGCTGAGTGCGCTCATTGACCGGGACCGTGTGTCGTTTTTCCGGTTAACTCGCTCTATCGTTTATTGAGTTATTTGTGGCGCTGAGAAATCTCTACTTGCCATTCGCTATTGCGTCCCCATTACTCACAACCGTGACGAGGATGACAATTATACTTTATGACATACTTGAATAATTGAGACCGTAACAAAGTGGTATATTCTAAAAAATAGAAGATCTAAGCAATCAAATGTGTTTTATTTCCGCTATTAAACCGAAGACGGAACTATTGAGAAGGAAAGGTAGCAGTATACTTGAAAAAAATTCACCGGTCCCCCAATCCAAGGTTACTTGCTNTCTGCTCTGTACTATATCCAAGTTACTAACAGTAATAAAAATATTGCACTGAAACCTTGAAAGCTGGGTCGCAATAGTTAGCAAAATATATTACGAGAATAAATTATTTGATATCTTTTTTAACTGTACAACCAGATAATTTTTGAGTTTTGTGGAAACAATGCGGATCGCCGGGCAATGTTACTGACAACTGGTGGCGATTGGTTCAGCTAACGTTTTCCGGGCAAGCAGCTTTCTCTCTCTCTTATATCTGAGTTGGGAAGTGACGCTACAGGTGTTTGGTCGTTCGTGCTGCTAGTGAGTTGTTCGCATAAATAATTCGAAATGATGAGGTTAAAATTCTGTTAATGAATGTTAAAATTGGAGTGGACGTAAGTTACGGTATCTTAGAAATCCAAATATGCAAAATTTGTGGAGAAATGAATGTAAGATAAACAAGTGACTGAGAACATGAGCGTACTTTCGTAATCGTTACTGAGAAAAATTCTTAAGTTATTCCGAAGTGTAATATCCCAACCCTTGACACCGCTGATCCCTCCATCATAAGACGGGCGTTTTTATCAAAGATTTGGAATACGCCCCAGAAGATTATTATATAATAGTTGAAATTTTTTGGTAAAATGTAAAACTCTTAAATCATTGCCATTTGCTTACAACCATGTAATATAACCTAGATAGTCCTCTTACAATCTTTTCCAAGCACTTGTTTTATACGTAGAAAAATATATATCCAACGATAGATTTTAATTCTATGTTCATTATTCAGTTCTATTAACGGAACACTAATTATTTTCAACTTAGAACAATTCAGAACACTATCACAGTTCTCAAGTTGATATCATATAAATAGCATCTTACTATATAAAAATCAAAATTATAAACACAATTTTCAAATGTGCGTTTCGTGAGCTGCACCTGTCAACTTCTCGATTGGACAGGCAGCTATCCAGCCCTCCACCATGATCGCACTCATCGTGGATGGTCGCACGATTCTATTTGTAGCATGCCCTCCTATAACATAAGAGTCGAGCACCGAGTTCACCGAAAACCGGCGACATAGATACTCATGTTTTGTTTAAAAAAGATAATGGGGATATAAAGGGAGAGAGGAAGTAAAATGAGAGTCTGAAAATTACAAGAAGGAATGAAGGTGTGAATATTGTAAGAGGAGAAATTTTGTAAGATTAAAACTTATGAATTTGTAGTTTGAGAATATCTGAGGGGTATTTGCGGCGAGCAGCAGGATAGACTCTGCGTGCCAGATGACGTGAGTACTTTTTGAAAATGTTGTCAGAGGAGGGGTCGTAGAATGCCTTCCGAATGTGTTTCCGGGCATGATGGAAAATAAATTTTGTTATTGTTTCCAAATTAGAGATTGTAGGTTCCAAATTAGATCTAACATGGTGCTTGTGCATACTACGGAATATAGTTTTGGTAAATGCCACTTGGTATCGCTTATGTCCCGAGGTTCGGCGTTTGTGGTTCCTATATTGTAAACACTTTGAGATATCAGTCTCAAGTATAACATTTGGCGGGAGTCACGTGGTGCCAAGCGTTTACAAAGATTTGTGTATTCTTTTTAATTCAGTGGCACAACTACCGCTGGTTTGGCCAGTGCAATTGCCCGGTGCCCCCAGATACAAGGGGTCCCAGTACGGATTTTTTAAAGATAAAAAAATTTGTTTTCACAATTTTTAATTACCTTCCTTAAGAAATTTGTCAGAGGTGCCCTTTGGTGTCATTTCAAATAATGTTTCAAAAGAAAGTTGTGTCATTTATGAATTTCGTTTAACTAGTATTCTGATGACACGAGCTTTAAGCCAATACAGACAAAACTTCCCTGGAACAGTTATTTCCCAAACAGTATTTCTAATTTTCAATGGGGTCCTGAAGTATTAAACTAATCCTTCCTTATATTTATCTTAAAAATGTATATCAGTTACTACATAGAAATTGTTTATGATATTTAAAATAAAAGCAACATCGTCGATATTAATTTTTTTAAATTGTAATTGTTCAACTTTTTTCAATTTTTTTTTCCATCTTGCTCCAATGTAAAATGTTCTATTTAAACTGTACAAGTAATAATATAGGTTTAAATGTAAAGTGGCTTCACTTAAGTTGTGAAGTCGCACATTAATTTATTTGTAAAAATTCCTAAATTTTAAAGAAAATCATGTCAAAAACTTTTTATCTGGGCGCCCCCGATGTGACCATTAACTTGGACCCCGAAAGGGATAGTCACACCACAGGTAGTAGTTAAATAAAAGTCTAGTTTAAGTATGTTTTGTTATGCACACCACAAATCGTACTTGGCGCCATAACGGCAACGATCGGGGCAACTCGGGCCGCCCCGGCCAACTTCGTGCCCGGCGCGCTCGGGCGAGAACAAGCAGGGAAGGAGCCCCTTACAACCTTACGACGACAACGACGACGCTGCTATCACCTGCGGATCACTCTTCGACACTGGAACATCGGACTGCTTGGACTTTCGGAAGACGACACGGCTACGCTATTGGTACTTTCTGTAGTCCGCCTGATTCGGACGAGATTGTTATCTTGTAATAATTGCGACAATAAACCTTTTGTTGAGTTTATACTTGTACTTGTTGATTCGTTCCCTGGCGGGACACAACATGTTTGTCCTAAAATGGTATACAATGTTTCAATTATTATTCCATTTTCTCATTCTTTCTTTTTTAGGTTTTATGTAAGTTATGACCATTTGTGTAAAATGGAAAAATAATATGGTAAAACGTTGACAACTCGAAAAAAACCCATTGAATGTAGTGACTGAATGTAAAATAATTGAGCATAGTGTATTTAACTAAAAGGTGTTAAACATATACCCAACAGAGGTGCTCTAGTGGTATTATCTTTGCTTCCAAGATATAACTATGTTCACAACTCGAAGAAAAAAAATTGAATATACTCACAAAGTATTTATCTCAATATTCCTAAAATATTACAAATGTAGCTATCCCATAAAATGCAAATTAATTTAACACAAAGAAATACAATAGATGGATTTGAATAGGGATAAGAATTTCTTCAAAAAACAAACGCCGTTTATATTATGTTTCAAACCGATATAACCAACCACCCGAATTCCATGATTATTTTTGTAAATATAAGACTATTCTTCGAAAAGTAGTCTATGCACCTAAAGTTATGGAAAACGACAGGCAGGTACTAAAATCGAACAACCGGATGAAAGCCATATAGAATATTGTTAAATATTTCACATCAACTTCTGATAATCGCGAAAACAATATTTCTCTACTAAACGATGGCAAAATTGCATCAAATCCTCAGGACATCGCAAATTTGTTTAATTCTTACTTCTCAAAAGTAGGTAAAATAATGAACTCAATATATCCAAATCAATGTCATCCAATTAATTCCACCCAAGTACCCAATTCTATGTTTACTTCTGAAAGTAACGCCAGTGATGTCATGAGAAACATCAGCTCATTAAAAAAAAATTTTCAACACGCATAGATGATATATCACAGTTTATTGTTTAATTTTCGTCCCATGCTATATAAAATACACAAATATTTTTAATAGTTCTTTATCGGAAAGGGTGTTTCCTAACACATTTAACAGAGCTAAAGTGAAACCTTTACATGAGAAAGGAAACAAACTTAATATTAGAAATTACCAACCAATATCTCTACTACCCACTTTCTCAAAAATTATAGAAAAATTGTTTTATAAGTAACTTCTAGATTTTTTATCAAAAAATAATATTCTCTCTGACGATCAACACGGTTTTAGGAATTCCTTTTCCACAGCAAGTGCCTTATTTTCCTTCTGAAATGATGTTACCACATCTCTTGACTGTGGAGAAAATCCTCAGGGAGTTTTTCTTGACTTAATCAAAGCATTCTATGTCATCGATCACGGAATTCTCCTTTCCAAATTGCATTCTTTAGGCATTCGTGGCCTTCCACATCAATGGCTAACTTCGTATTTAAAAGATAGATATCAACAGGTTGAAATATCTTTACAAAAATAATATACGCCAGCGTTGTCTTTCAGAAACAAAACCACTTACTTGTGGAGTACTCCAAGGTTCAGTTCTCGGCCCTATACTCTTTTTATTGCATGTCAACATGTCATCATCCACATCAGATTGCAAAATGGTTCCTTTTGCTGATGACACTAATTTGCTATGTAAACATGCCAACGCTCAAAAGGTTTTGTCTGACATTTCGACTTGGTTCCATGCAAATCGTCTCATTGCAACCTGACAAAACAGTGTCTTATGTCATTTTACAATTATATCACAAAATCTTTACCCCAGGTTTCTCTTTCTTAAAATGGAACACAATTAAAAACTGTTATGAATACAAAATTCTTACCTTCTGGGGCAATTCAGAAGAGGATAGTTCAGATAATTTGTAAATCTCAACCACGAAACTCTTGTAAACCTTTATTCAAGGCATTAAATATCTTAACACTAACCTGTATTTATATTTGTGGAATGGTCATGTTTGTTAAGACAATTACTGAAGTGCCACCCTTGCTTCATACGAAACTGCCTCATTCACAAACACAAAACTCGCAATAGTAATAATACTCATCGCCCTAGAACGTCAACCACTCTTTGCCAAAAATGACCATATCACTCGGAATTCGTTCTATTTAATTTCCTGCCCAAGAATATAAAAGATATTATGAAATTGATCTCTTCAAATCCGCGGTTAAGAACTACATCCTGCACCAGTGCTTCTAAACTGTAAAAGAATTTATTGATTTTAATAAAAGTTAAATCCGTCTTATACTTTATCATGCCATTGCTGCAGTACTTTTTAAATAACTATTTTCTTGCATGATTGTATTGTGTCTTATGGCTCATATTGATTTAGATTTATGTATACTCAACTTTGGCATGGTTGTGTACATAAATTCTGTAGTCCCATCCTGACCTGGGTTTTGCTCCGGTTTTCCTTCGGGTAGAGGCGGATTTCTTATACATGTTTTCTCAGCTTTGTCTAACGGTGTGCTTATTGTTACAATAAATCGTGAATTTAGTGTTATTGCAACTCTTATGATTTTTAAACACTATACTCAGAATAATCTATATTTCGATAATAATTAGTACATGTAAATTTTTTGCATTAAATTACAAACATATTGACATTCTATTAGTATTATAACTCGCAGCTAACTTTTTATCTTATCTAGGAACTTTTGCTAAAATTTTTGAATCCGCTTCTTGCTTAGGGCCCTTGACCGGAATTGATGGGATGGTCCCTTGTTTGCTTCCAGAGAGTAAATTAGTTTATTGTCCTCCATGTGGTCATACGCAGTTTGTACTGTTTTTGACAATAAATTTATTATTATCATATAAGAATAACAACATTATATAATTTTGATACATATAAGCATATTCATTTAACTTAGGCTAAGTAGTAATTAACATAATGTACAAATATTTTCTACTATTACAGAATATTAATGTTTAATTAGGGTAGGGTTATTAGATGTTTATGGTAGTAATTCTATTATTTTACATATATTTTATTAATTTATGTTGAGGTCTATATTTATGGTAAAACAATGTAATTTGATGTTGCTAGATCATTTCCTTCATCATGGGTCACCTTGTGCACCATTGTTCTAATGATTATCTACAACTGATTGTATGTCATACATTAGTTTTTGCCATTGAGGAATTCTTGTACACTGTAGTAGAGTTTCTGTTGTAAGAATTGTTTGAGTTTTGTTTTGAATGGGTTCAGCTTATTGATCTATTTAAGATTTAGTGGTAACGCATTATATAGCTGTATCCCTGCTTTATGAGTGCTCTTTTGGCTAAGAGTTGATGTTATCTGTGGTAGATGGATATTTTTGGCCTGTCGAGTATTGTGAACATGAACAATGGAATTAAATCTATAGAGTGGTCCTTTGTCTAGTAGATCCTCTTTTACAAAGTTCAAAGTTTCAAAAATGTACAGTGGAAGTATTTTTAACTTTTCAAATAATGGTTTACACGTGGAACGTATATTAGTGTTGGTAATTGTTCATATTATTCTCTTCTGTAAAAAGAATTTGTTTTGTTTCTGGTGCTTGACCCCAAAATATTATACCATATTTTAGAATGGAATGGACATTTGCATAGTATACTGTTCGAAGGGTATCTGTTGTGCAATTTGCTGCTAGAACTCTGATGGCATAGTTTATTGTGCTGAGTTTCATATTCAGTGTTTCAAGGTGACAGTTCCATTTCATGTTATCTTGTATAGTAAGTCGCAGAAACTGTGTTGTTTGTTTAAGGATGAGGTGGTTACCATTAAATTTGATGTTAGGTGTGTGCTGTTTAGATGAATGAGGATTATGGAAGGAAACTATGCAAGTTTTGTCAGTGTTTATTATGAGTTTATTTTGTTGGAACCATTGGATTAGGGTGGTGATAGTGGATTTGGTAGTGTTTAATAATATATAGGCTTAATAATTGATGATAACTTAATAAGTTTCCCTTTCACCACCTCACATTGAATAGAATCATCACACAAGAGATAAAAGTCATAAATGAATTTGCAGTAACCACACTGAACATTTTGTTTTCACAATTTTGTACCTGAATAGGATAAATATGTGAAACTTTTTCAACTATGATTAAATCTTTTGCACTTACTACAAGTTTTAATGGTTATGTTGTCATATACTGTGCATCTTTGATGAATAATATATATTTTATTTTCACTATTCCTTACTTGCATATAAGCATTACTGGATAGTTCACTTATTTGAATTCTGTTGTAATATTTTAACCCTTTTGGAATAGTTTATTAAGGAGGTACTCGTAAATTAGAGGATTCTGATAAATGTATAATCTATAGTATCTAATTAAGTTGTGAAATTCAATACAGTTTTTAACTCTCGAAATAACTTTTCCTGTTGGTTGTGGTAATTTTGTGATTTGATAACTGATCTTATAGAATTGGATTCTAAGTCGTCAGAGATCAGTCAAGAAAGGGCTGATTTAGAATTGGGAATAATGTTTCAACTGGATCAAAATTCATCGACCTTTGTAGTGTAAGGAATTTAAAATTCAATGAGGTCACAGTGTTTATATAACACGGTAATGTCCTATTGCTGATCCTAGTGTTCTGAAGAACACAATATCTGATTTTTTGCTGGACAAAGTGGATGAACAATGCTAATGTCCAACTGTTAATTATCTTAAAATGGGTTTTACAATAATAATGAACAGCGATAGATACAATCTCACCTGAACATTCAGGGATATGCGGTGGGACTTTGGGAGAAAGACCTTGTTCCCCAACAGCTGTGTTTTGTATCTCAGAATGTCTGCAAATCTAGTACGATCCAATAGTTCAAGAACCTCAGATCAAGGGCCGCGAGAACTTTAGTGAGACATTTTAGTGCATCCACACCCACTAACTCCCTGGACAAGAATTCAGTAGTTAACATGTCCCAGGCGGTTGTGTTGGAGAAAGGGTTATGGTCTCTCGTAATTACTGCTGTTGTGATTCCATCAAGGTCATGCGATTTCATGACATTATATGCTGAGTTCCCAAACTGCTTCATTTGGCCAGACAAGAACTTTGGGAGAGAGAATGACAGACGATAAACATCAGGTGACCAACCACGCCCCGCAGAGAGAGTGAAGAATAAAATTAGAGCACTGAAAAAAAATTTTGCAGAAGAGTTATTCGATCCTTCTTTAATTCATTCCAACCCAGCAACACAGAATCATTGAATCCTGACAATACATGAAGGTTCTTACTCCGCTATGTCACGAATTGGTCTATGTAGCTCATAAGGTTCCATGCTCGATGAATCTCTGGAGGATATTTTGTTTATGTTAGATGAGCTTTTTCAGCTGAATGGAACCGAACTCGATTCATGGAGGCATGCATAAAGATAGTCTTCTTCCAATGACTCCAGAGGAATAAATCATAGGACTGATAGTGGTGTTGAGCGTTGATTCAGTGTGGAGTACAGTGTGTGATGGAAAAGATGTCTTATAATAGCAATATCTACATGGTAATTCTCTAGATTAAACCCTAATCAGTAATAATTCAGGATGTAGAGATTCTCCAGATATCTTGACTAGTTTAAAAAACAGACTAGAATTGCCTAGTTGTAGCACGATATCAAACTTTGGATCATAATGATAACTTAAACATTGTTTGTATGTTGCTTATTGCTTTAATGTTATAAAGTTTTTTCAGCTGCATAGTAGCCATCGTCAGTAATGTACACTGAAAAATATATACGAGTATATACATTTAAATGACAATAATTGAAACATAAAAGCATAACATGAAAGTATACAATAATTGAGCTGTATAAACAGAACTGAAAGAAGTGTGAAACTTATTGAAATAAAGAAAAGAACAATGAAAAATGAATAGATGAAAACAAATATAGAGTGAGCAAACTGACAAAATTACATACCTGATTATTGAGGAAAATTTTTGGCAAGTATTCAGAGCGTACCGAACTGAGGTCATTATATGAAAAGTAAAGGAGGGTTGGAGGTGGGGACTGTCAGAGTTTTTCAGGAACTGGGGCAGAAGGCAGAAAGAATTTCTCAGGGTTTGAACAGGAGTAGGGTGCAGTGCACTGGAAAAATAAATAAAAAAAGAATTAATAATTAAAATAGTCGATTTTTAACCAAAATATACTCTTTTTTTCTTGGAAAATTTGATGAAAGATAGTTATTGTTTGACCATATTGAAAAATCTTTAAATTTTCCTTGTGATTTTGTTGTGTGTTCATTTTATCAAGGAAGGTTTTTTATTTTCCTCCTTTTGATTAAACAACACTGAAACATGGTTTCTGAAAGTGTTAATAATAAATTTATTGTCAAAAAACAGTACAGTCTGCGTATGACCACATGGAGGACAATAAACTAATTTACTCTCTGGAAGCAAGCAAGGGACCATCCCATCAATTCCGATCAAGAGCCCTAAGGCAGAGGCGGATTCAAAAATTTCAGCAAAAGTTCGTAGATAAGATAAAAAGTTAGCTGCGAGTTATAATACATATATAATATCAATATGTTTGTAATTTATCGCAAATATGTTTGTAAATTTACATGTACAAATTATTATTGAACTATAATTGGAAGAACTTACATAATTTGTAATGCTTTTGTTGTTCTTTTGGGTTGTGATTGGATGATAATAATGTTTATCCTTGGTGTCCTATCTGACCTAGATGGAGAAAGAGAAGTGGTCCTCTGGAGACTAATACAGACAACGGTCCAGTTTATGGTTCATCCAGTAAATTGACTAAACATGTGTAAGTGCAAAATTACAGTTTAGCATTCTTAGCTAAAAAATTGACATTTTTTACAGTGAACAGTGGTCTTGTGGTGTCAATGACATACTGTGCCGGTGGTGAGTCTGACTATTCATCAGAGACCTCCCACAGCATGGCGAATTCCATATGTTAATGGTCAACCCAACTCCTATTTCATTGTTGATGTCAGACAACAAAAACTTCGGTATCCAAATGAAGATTTATCTTTTATCAAACCTGTTGTGTCTCATTATTCCAAGTAATCTGCGTCTCATCATCCTGTACAATGTAGTTTCTATTCTCTTCTGTATCTTCTTTCTTCAGATGCAGGAGTAGCATGCTACTCATAAGTGGCCCTAACATGTTACCCACAAGTGACAGAAATTCCAGTACCCATGCTTCTGCAACTTCCTTATTCCCCATTGCCAATACAGGTGATTTTGGGTTCAGGAGCAACAGTGTTATCTAGTGTTAATTGTTAATTTATACATATTTTTCTCTCTTTTGTAAAACTCTTTTCTGTAAATTTATGGATTCTAAACTCTTTTTGCCATTGATTTATTTGTTTTATATTCTTAGCACTTAGTATTGTATCTAAATGCTGGTTCAGTCTGGTTTTGTCTATCCATTTAGGGCAATGGAATATTGTTTGATTTGCTTTGTCTCAATCTTCATTTCATATGAAACACATTTCTGACTTTGCTTGTTCTTTGTCTTTTCCAAAATTAATATATAATGTTGAATTAAAAACTTTGTTGTACAGTATCTCACTTCTCCATTTTACACTTAACCAACTTTGGAATCATTTTTTGTCCATTGGGTTATTCCATATTGAATCAACCAAATAAATAATTTTTGGAAGCAGAATTTGTGCACTGTTAGTTGACGTTATGTAGAATGACCCATTGACTTTTGTGAGATTCATCCCGTAACTACATCAGTCTTATAATACGCGTAGTAAACATTTTTCAGTTCTTACAGAATAGTATGACTCATGTTGGGTCATATGATATACATGTTTACCTTAATATTCTGCCCTCCATCTTTACACATTATTTATTGGGTGATTTATGAACTAAAAGTAGAGTGAGTAATCGTGATAAACTGTTAGAGTTCTGGAGTAAAGTATGCTTAATTTTAGTGTAAAAAGATCACTTCCAATTTCGAAAACCCTGCTTATATTTTTAAAATCGAAAGACAGCTTCTTATGCATGCAACAAATCCTGATGCTGACTGATACATTTTGAACAGAGAGCATGATATTCAGCGAGGAAAAGCCGTTTTGTTGTGTGGTACCAATTTTATCTTTAACAAAATACAAAAAATATGTTCCAATTTTTTAATAGTACATCCAATGTTCCCAATTGTGTCACCTGCATTGAGATGAGTTCTAAATACTATTTGAAGGCATTGTTAACCGAATTATATAGAATTTCATTTTAAATTGTTTTGTAGTTAAATATTTTTGTTACACTGTTAGTCTTCAAATGTTAATTATTTTATGTATGAATTATTATATATGTGGTGACACATGTTCCACAAATTTGTATTCCATGCTTTTATTTTATTATTAGTTTACATGGGAGTTAAATTATTGACTTCTAATGTATAGGTTTTGGAGCAGACAATTAATTCAAATCTTTTACTATTTGTATAAGAGATTACATAGTATATGTACTATTTATCAGCCATTGAATTTTCAAAGTGTGTAAACTGTTAAATGGTAGTTGTATTTATATTGTGAACATTTCATGCAATTTCTTTTTCTTTTTTTTCTAAATTGTGTAATGTTTCTTTAATATAAATTGTGTGATGTGATTTTTGACAACTAAAATATAAATTGCACAAAATTCTATTGCATGTATTAATTTATGCCTTGAAATCCTTAATTTTTGAAGGCCTTTTAACTTATAAAGGAAAACCTAATGGAATATACTTAACCTTTCTCATTCAACTGAGGGAAAGCAAACTACAAAGCATATATTCATTTTAAAAATTTAATTTCAATCTTAAAGAATCAACTGATTTACCTGTCCATCTTCATGTCAGTGATTCCAGTCTCAATAATCTGGGACCTTTCTTCCAACTACAGGGGTGTTCCAGTAATGTTGGAGTTTTTTATTTCTATGATGTTTTTTATACTATATTTAGTGATAATCTACAATAAAATATTTACTTCCTTGAGAAAAAAGGAGGTGGGGTGTTCTGTGTGAAGTAGTGAGAATTAATCTTAACTTCTCTTTTCTCTAGAATACTCCTTGTTTGATCTTGCATTTTTTCATACATTTTCCACTTTAGTTTATTGTTCCAATACTTATTCATAATAGAAACTCAGCATAATTCTTTGAAAAATTTTGAAAGCAACTAAAGTTAATTTGCTAGAAGCAATATTAAAATGTTAAATTATATAGGAAGGAATGATATTTTAAAAATGGAAATTCTGAATAACATTTTATTCTTCATTTATTTGCACATTAAACATTTTCTGTAAATCTATAATTGTTATTATACTCATACATTCTAGTTGGAAATGCTTTATTATGTTGATGTATTAAGAACCATACCAGGACAGGAGAAAAGACAGTTGTCAATGATAATTAATTACAGAAAAATTGAACATCAATTATGTAATAGAAAAATTTACAACATTTTTACCTCCTATAATGTTTAGAGAAAAAAATTACTAGTGGATACCATAATTTAGGTAAAATCATTCTGCAAGTGCCGGTAGTACAAGCTTGCTTCCATTTCTCATATGTTTAGAGCAGCCCTGCCCAACTGGCGGTCCGTGGAACATTTTTTCACGGCACGCGAGTTATATTGCATTTTGCATCAAATTTCTTATTTATCGTTGGACCGTCAACTGTGTCATCAATCTTCGCTGTCAGAACAATATATGATGCGGAATGTCGTGTCAATAAAAGAAAAAGAAAATTATATTTGGAATTACCCCGTCATACATTACAATATGAATACATGGTACGAAGAATTAAAAATACTTTAAAAAAATAAAGAAATATACTATTAAAATGTTTCAGCTTGAAGTAATATATATTTGTTGATGAGAATCAAAATATCGCATTGCAAGTAAATAAATATAACCCATTAGTTTCATTCGTCGGGTTGCCAAACCCCATCACGTGCTGCCTCAATCGATCGCCAGTGTATAGAAAATGGCCCGCGGATTGCGATAAGGTTTCTGAAGATTTGAATACTGCATGAGAGTACCATTCAGTAGGTCCAGGGTTTCGTGAAAGCAGTAATTGACGTTTCGCTTTTTCAGTATTTCGTTTTTAAGGTAAATAAACGCAATAAATTAATAATAAATATTTTCTTCGATGTTATTTAACCGTGAGTTGCATCACCTGCGCGGCAGTTTATGAATTACATTGTTATCTTAATTGAAGAGGGTGGTCAGAATCTGCAAAAGTCAGGGAGAAGTCAGTGAAATAACAAAATCGGGGTAATTTTTTTTGGGCCAAATATAAAATTTTATGTATGCGTATCATATTCAGAATAAATATTTTTATGAATTCAAGAAAAATTAATTCAAAATTTATAATTTCTTTAATTGATGTCTATTTGCAACTTAACATTTTGCAATATCCAAATTTTCCACATTGAAATGGTTTATTCGAAAAAGATTCACTAATCTAAAAAAATATTGGAGATAATTTGTCTCTCTGNCTGTCTCTGCATATGTCTCTCTGTCAACTGACTTTACACGAACAAGATACAGATGGTCTTCATGCTGTTCGAAATGCCAATGGTCATTGTAAAGACGCCTTAAAACAGAAAATAAGAGATTGAAAACGCAGAAAGAAAAGAAAAAGTCAGGAAAAACCGAGATGCAGAACTATTAAGAACTTGCCCGTAAAAACAAAGATTTTGGAGAAAGCGAGAAGAAAACTTGAAGAATTAGACAAGTAAAAAATTACTCGAATAAATCGAATGAAACTGGAATTATAAGCGATTGTCTTAATAATTTGACCATCTAATGGATTATTTTGTGAGAATTATTTATTTTAACAAATAATTTATGTTAATAATGATTCATTTTTTCTAAGGTTTGTGAATGTAAAATGTAGGTTAAATATATTTGGCGTGATAAACTTGCACAAATAAATAAACATTTTTGCACTTTTTGAATTATTTTTTCCAATTTCAAAAACAGTTGCAATTAGTTAATAATTTTTCAAGTACCTATTTGTTATTATTGTCTACGTCCATAATAATGTGTTCCACTGTTGAAAAAAATGAATGAAACCTAGCACGTAGGGACTCGATCCATAGGTGTAGAGGTCATGAAGTCATACCTGTTACCTCATACACCAAAGATTTATAAGGGAGAACCTTTTTATTTATTAGTTTCAAACTAAATAAGCTTATTGTCATTCGACGTAAAAATCAAAGAGGAAATGAAACATTCAAAGGGTATAAAGCTGAAATCTGCAACAAATTTCATTGTAGATGCCTTAAGCTTAACAGAATGTTTTACCTAGATTTTTGTAGAATTTTCTCTAACATTCTGCTGAATTAATCTAGAAGTGATGGTCGTCTTATTTCGTTTAACTTATTTAGGAAAAGTTATCAAATATTTTCTATTGGTGTAGTTCTAGTAATAGTATTTATGGCAAATTATTTATTCTCACAATTGTATTTAATGCAGTTCTAGTAATTGTATTTAATACATAATGTCCCAGAACTCTGCGTACACATTTGGAGGGAAGAGAGAGCAAATAAATGGGAACAAAAAGTCGTTTCGGTACACCTGTCTCGAAATGTCTCCCTAAGGAGATACAATGGCACACAGGCAATGTAAGGACACAAGACAAAAAGCAGTATAAAGTGCTTTATTAGAGTTATTAAGGAAGTGATGTAAGTGTTCAAAGTTCAACAACAAATTACAAAATATGTTCAAATTTCGGTCAATTAGCGATACACCTCTCGTATAACATCACAAGGATTCGTGTGGCTCCAGGTAGCACATCTGTTTATATCTGTTTTAATTGTTTTTTGTTGTCTTTGAGCGCACATCACTTTCTTAATTTCCTTATTAAAGCGCTTTTTGTTTTGTGTTTTTACTTTGTTTTCTTGTCTTCTTTTCTTCTCTGAGAGAAATTTTCAGAAATGAGTACCGTGCATGGGGGTCGCCAAGCCGGGCAATGAGATACATTAGCCCGCCCCCCTCGAAAGCTCGAAAAAAGTTAGAAAACATAAAATAGAATGAGTGCCATTCAACTTTTTCGGGAGTAAATCACACGTGTGGTCAATAAATTCACATGCAAATCTAACAAAAGTTATTAATTCTTAATATCTAATTTAAAATAATGTAAGACGATATCGCCGTTTCTTCAGTATTCTGTTGAATTACTGGCATTACCGATTGAGGAATATCTGGCGATCTAGAATCTTAGAAAGTGGTTAATGTCAAATTTTAGCGACTTGTGGTGCTAAGATGAATGCGCTCATCTGACTTATCTGGGTATAGAGATTCGAACCCCGGTTGGTCTGAGCGGAATTGATAGTCATAGACAATGCTGGATTTTGGGTACAGTCAGAAAGCTCTTGAGAGGGCAACTTGCCACATATTATTTTCTTACCAAAATGAAACTGCTCGAAGTTGAAAAAGTATTTGTTTTTAAAGGAAAGTATTATTATATCTCTAATTTATGGGCTCTTATGTGTTGTCGCAGGTAACACACCATAGTGGCTTACCAGTCATGTCTGACACCATAGCAAATACCTATCATGTGATTCGTAGTCATTTAAGATGAGCGTAAATTAATATAAATAATATTCTCGAAAAATCGAATTATGTTTGGACTCCAGTTCCTAAAAATTTGACACTTGCAAATCGATAGAAACTGGATTTAGCAGTATGAGTTAGAAACTGAAACGCATCTAGGCATCTCTGTTCACGGGGGGGAGGAGGAAAAATGAAACACCTTAGTACGGATGAAATGAATGTCGTTAAATTACCATTAGTTTTTAATAATGTGAATTAATCAAAATTAAATTATTTTAAGGACAAATAATCATTAAATTAATATCAACAAATTTTTCTTATAAGTTTGCTTCCTCCCCCCCCCTCCAAGTTTCTTGTTACGTACCTGACGACATTGTTTTGTTTAGTGTAGCCCAATAATGTATTATTTATTTACACTTTGCATGAAGGTGTGGAACTACAAGTAGTATTAAGTATTCTTCAGAATGTGGGCTTCGTTTCTAATCACAGCGGGTAAATCTGGGTCTTTGGATATGAAGGTCAATACGTATTTCATCTTTTCAGCGTTCGTAGTAAATGTTGAATTATCCAAAATGTATCTTATCTTGTTGGTTTCAATGTATTTTACCAGTGAATGGAAAGCATTAAGTTTGGATGTAAGAATAAATTCTTCATCAAAGCTAAAGTCAATGTCGATCCAGTTGACGAATCCTATATTTGAACCGGGACCCTTCAGACATACGTGTTTTTCGCTTGCAACTATTTGGGGTGATGGACCAGTCGGAGGGTCAGTTTCTTGTTTACGGTTTTCTGTGATTTTCAAGAGTTTCTTGAGAGCTGTTCGAACTTTCGCTGGTAGGTTTTTATCTCGCTGTTTTTGTTGAAGAGCATAGCGTAGAAATGCATCTCTTGTGGTGACCTGCGCACACAAATCCAAGTATTATAGACTTGTAGTAATGAATTATCAAGGTACTTAAGAAATATATTTTAATATATAATAGTTTTCTCTTTCTATAAACTTAATATAATGAGGTTTTACTTTACACAACGTCTAGCATAAGTAAAATGATGAACCTTCCATAGAAGAAAAATTCTGCTTGTCTTTCAATTTGGATGAATTAGGTAACTAAAACTGAATTTTTTAAATTGCTACAACTCTGGTCCAGGTAAGTAAACCTATACATCATTTTAAAGGTAATTTAGTGCTCTACAACTTCTATACCTGTGATTCTTACTGTAAAACAAAGGATACTCTAGTTGGAAACAAATGATTGTAAACAAGCAAGAAAAATGTAATTTTTTGAGGATTAATGATTTTATAGTGTAGATCTCTCAAAAACTATAGGGGATATAGAAAAACGTAAAAGAAACAATATTGTTGCAAATTTAATGAGTTTTCATTTTGCTAATATTATTTTTTTGTACGTCCCAACTGGTAACGAGATAAGAGCGAAAAAACAAAAAACGGAACCTTACAACCACCCCTCACATCCCTAGCGTAAGGTGTAAACATAAGGACTTTTAGTATTTCTAGTACCCTCTTCGAAGTCCAGTATACCCTTTATCGAGCATTCATTGACTGGACTGGTTGAATTTTTGTTACAGAAGAAACCTATGTTCAGTTCATTGTTTCACTTGTTTATAAATTCTATTTATTTATGCCATACGACAATTACAATTACGTATCAATGAGAAAAAACAAATGAGCGTGGACGAAGTGCCCAACGAAGTGCAATGCTTGTAAGTCTTTTAATAGTTTTGTTGTGCCAGTTTGTTACACATATTTAATGGTAGGTGCATTAGAAAATGAAGTTNAGAAAAAAAGATTAATATATTGGAATAATTACCCTATTTTGCGTAGCCTGTACCACCATCAGACCCTGATTTGAAGCATAGAAATCTAAAACTGTCTGGTACGCAACACCATC
>NNCF01126887.1:0-20049 GCA_002313205.1 Laupala kohalensis
AATAAAATAATTAGAAAGATTAAACTGAAAAACAGAGAGAGCTCATTCACAACCGCAGCTAACGCCAGGAGCAGGCTAGCCAATGTGGGAAGTTTTTTGATAAAATCATGTTATCAAGAATAATGGAAAAAGTCGATGGACATATTTTGTTTAATAATCGGTAATATGGATTCTTAAAAAGCAAAAGTACAGAGGATGCAGTAAATTCATTCGCAAAAACAGCGAGACAAAGAAAATTCTAATACTTGGCAGCTTTAAGCGTAGATTATTGACATTATCGAATGAGGAGATATTATTGTATGTTTACAGGAATTTGGCTTAGAAGAGGAGTGTATAAGAATAATACAATCCCATTTTAGAGATAGGACGGTGTTCTTAGAGATAGGAGGAGAATGTGTATTCAGAACCCTAACATGAGGTTGCCCTCAAGGCTCACACTCGGGTCCAATATATTGGAATTTAGTCTTAAATGAAGTGCTAAATAAATTGACAGAAGAAAACATAGACGTAATAGCGGACGCAGATGACATGGTAATGTTTGTGGAAGGATTAAGTCGAGTAAAACTAGAAGCTGAATGTAGAAAAACGTTAGAAATATGTAATAGAAGTAGTAAAGAATACCATTGAAAATATCTGTATAATAGTTTTTGGCATGGGACAGGAGAGAAGGGGGGATACAATAATAAGAATAGGAAATTGGAAAGTTAAAGTGAAGAGAAAACTAAAGTATTAAGATGTCTTTATAGACGAGAAGTTGCTGTTTCGAAACCATTTGGAGTATATTGAGAAGAAGGTGAAGAAGATATAATATAAATTGATTCAGGTCGGCATAACAAAATATTCTTTAGAACATAATGAGGTTAGAAAAGTATATAATGGAGCTTTTGAGAGCATAATGACGTACTGCGCTAGCGTATGGGGGCGCTGTTGGAGAAGAAATACATGGAAAAGAAGTTGGAAAGAATACAACGCATAATATTAATAAATTGGTGCAGATGTTACAGAACCTATTCGACCGAGGCATTACAAACAATTTTAGGCATTGCTCCCATGGATATCGCGGTTCAAATAACGCGCCTACGCTATAGAATACGAAAAGGGGAAATGATTGAGGTGGATGGTTTGAAATTTAGTAGGAACGACAGAGGATGGAAATCTAAATTAACAAAAACACTGCATCAATGTTGGTCAATAATATGGAACAGTGTGGAGGTATGTAGGATTTTATACCAAAATATAAATGTATTGAGTTTGCTTATAAAAACAAGATATGGTTTACACCGAAAAAGTACGTTATAGAATTTATCACTGGACATGGTAACTTCAATCAGTATTTAAAAAGAATTGGTAAGAGAGAAGATGATGAGTATGTCAGTGGTAAGGTAATTGAATTTCCGGATCACATTATTATTGATTGTGATATTTATGGACGTGAACGATGTGAATATATGAAAAAGGATAAAGCATCACAAACTGACAAATTTTCAAGATAGACAAAGATGAATTGCGTCAAAGGATAGGTATGAAGATTTCGGAAGGTATGTTACATTATTAGGAGCTATACGAGATGCAAGAAAATATAGATAGGAGTGATTTCACATAAGAGAAGAGAAAAGATTGGAATTGAAACACAAGGAACACAATGGTCAAGAATCCCTGTTAATGTCATCAAGGAACAGGGTCATAGAGACTTCAAGAAAATTTGTTTAAAAAAATATACATAAGAAAGCAAACACTCTCGTTGGAACGTTATAATGATAAAGTACAAATACAGACACATTTGTTACAACGAAATATTTTTTAGTGGAACTGCTTCACTGCTGTCAAGAAACCGTCACAATGGTTCCACGAGTGGAACTGTCTGACACACCTACAGTAAAGATAGTGGCACCTATGTGTGAATTGCATACAATGTAACAGTTGATTCCAGTCGGATCTCACCGTTTTTGTCAGCTAATCACACTGTCCTCATCGACGGATTCCACGTCCTCATGAGTGTTCTGTCTAGAGTGTCCTGAGACCTGACACATATGTACTCTCCCTCAACGTATCCAGCATTCTATATTGCTGACGATGCATCGATGAGACCATTTGGTCTTTTACAGTCTAATCATGCACCCTGGATTCATTGCATGAAATCTCGGGCATCGTGTGAAATTGAATCAAATTGAGTGATAAATGATAAAACATTTATAAACAAATAACATTTACACAAATATTTCCAAAAGAAACAAATAAACATAATATATAAATTTATTACATCCACTAAATTCTTGTTAAGTATTATTTAATTTCAGACATATTGATTGAATTTCAATTTTCGACTAAAATATTTTAACGTAATACTTCATAACCTACCTGCTCAACAGAACATCTCTTGTTAGACGACCTTTCTTCTCTTTACATAATTGAATACATTTTATCTATCAATTTCTCAGTTGTGTACGTATGATTTCATATTAGACTATATGTACACCATTTAATCTGAATTGTTGTATGATTTCGTATACATTAAATAATTTGAACGTTCCGTAGTACGAATTTTCAGAGAACCCTGTAGTGGAATAATTTTTTTAAAGATTAATCAATGGTATAAAACCTCTTTGATTTAAAAAGATTGTGATCCTTTAAAAATTGTTCGAATAAAAACGTTCTAATTTCGGAGTAAAAATTTACAGACTTCATACAGTTTTGAAAACAAAAATATTGTAACAAAGTGGTGTAGTACCCTGGACAAGGATTTGCCCAAATTGGTATTAGATTTGATTCAAGTACTAGCTGGTCTAAGACAAAATTTGTACTAATTTCTATTATTATTCTCGACAACTTTGCATCTTTCTTCCTTAATTGAAGAAGAAAATAGTTTTATTATAAGTGATGAAGAGGGATAAACTAGGGGTTAGCAACGGAAACTAAGGTTATAAGAAGCGTATGGAATATGAATAAAAAATTATACACTTATTTAAGAATTAGTCATACAATCAATTTAAATTTTTGTATATAATATACTTTAGTTATCAACTTTATAATCATTCAATGTAACTTTAAAAGAATATTCATTAATGCTATTGAAATAATGCTTTAGTGAAAATATTTTACCAATCGGGAGGTACATACTTCCGGATTTCTTTTCCTGTATTACATATTTGAGTAATCTACGTGTCAATTAAAACTAAATTGTTTCAACGCTTGGGTAAACTCGAGAACGAGCGGTAAAGAAGAGTCATTCCAAGTGAATACGTCTTCGAAATGTATTTCCTATTTGGTGAGATCAATCCTGCATATAATGAAAGTGAAGCAACCCGCACTACAGCGGCGTGTTAATGAGCGTTGGTTGCATAATCTTCGTCAGTGGAATTGTCTGGACTGTGCCCAATAGACAGGCGGAGTGAACTGCAACGCCTTCCCTTTCCTAGATGGGCCGACAACCGACGAAGGTAATTAGCAATCGTGTTTACAGATATCTAGCGCCTCCTGCTCCACCGAACAGCGTCACTCTGACGAGTCAGTGTTTCGAAATAAACGGTTCCCAGGAGATCACGAAGACGGATTGCTCCACAACTGCGTTTGTGACTTGACTAGATTTAGATTCACCAATCAGATCTAGAAAGGTAATCAACAACTATATGACCTCGTGAGTGACTAACTGTAGACCCTAGTGGTGTGACCATGAGTAAAACCGAGTCTGGCTGCGTGTAGCAACAGTTGTGTAATTAATTAACTGATCACCTATTTCACTCACCATGGACACAGATTGCTTCTACGAAGACAGAGTTCAACCTGATATCCCCAGTTTATTTTGGGGGACATATATATATATATATATATATATATNNNTATATATATATATATATATCACACCAATTTATTTTTTACTCTCCTAATTAACACATTATTATTTATTGTCAATACTTTTATTCAATAGTAGCTTTTCATCATATTTCATCAAATAATCTGGTAGTTAATGACTATTTATCGTGTGATACATATTTACATAATGATTTAGTAATGTTAAAATTGTTTATTTGTAGAAATCCAACATTTCATATAGGGTAACAGTAGGTCGTATAATTCAATTAGTTTGATAGTTCTTCAGCCCGCAATGGTTCATTTGATTTAAAGAAATCATTTTTTATACAATTATATCTTTTGACAAGATAAAATTTCCTGATTGCTCTAATTCTTTATTATTCTATTTATATTCTATTTCCTGTATATTCTATTGTTTTAACCCTCTATCAGTGGGGTCCGTACGGACCTCATAGCAACTTTTGCGACATGCATAAGGGGTCGGTATTGCAGAAAATGATTGATTTGCTATGACTTTTTTCTTTTATCTTTCTTTTTATATCAATACCCTTTCTTCAAATTTATTTTGAAGTAGTGCACTATTTGTTAAAAAATATATCACCAACTACCGATGGGGTTCGCATGAACCCCGGGACACACGAACAAAACTTATTAAATTTTTTTTAAAATTAATGAATAGCATATTATTTTGTGTTTCGACTGTTTTGCTGTTACTTTACACGAAATGTTCATTGATATTATCTTATCTTAGATCATTCTTCGACACTTCTATATCGTGTAACGCAACATATTAAACCTTTGACACATTAAATCTGCGTGATATGTTTAGAACTGCTGGATTTCTAAACTACTATATCCAGCTTGTAAGATAATAATACATTCTTCCTGAGAGCCGGTTCTTTCCACCAGTGAAATATTTCTGTCCTCGCAGAATCTTCTTTTGAAGAGCGTGTTTATGATAACGGAATGTATATGCACACCGACAAATTTTTCTCACATAAATCATCAATTTTAGGCGCATAACCATCCTTATGCTTTATTATTGGATGGGAGTTTGGATTCTTTTATTTTTCCGTCTTATGATTTATGTGCAAGTGACGTATCTGGTGAAATGTTCAAATTTTGCTTCATACTACCTTCACAACTCGAACGAATGCCAATTTATTTATCATGAGTGAGTTGAATTTCCCATGAATCAAACTATGAGCGGGAAAACAATGAAACAAGTGAAAAGAGAACTTTCGAAAATGAAATGATTTGGTATTTCGAGCTAACGGTTCAGTCGTATGGACGACTAGTAGAATGTGATGTCAGCAGTCTGGTCAATCTCCCAGGAGCTCAGGCCTTCGCGCATCTTAACATAAATTCGATTGTCTCATCCTAAATGTTTTTGGTGCAGAGAAATGTGTAAAATACAACTGAAAACTGCAATGATATAGTAAGAATATTCGGGGTTGAATCATTGAAATACATGGACACCGAAAAAGTGAATATATATCATATAGTGCCGCAAATTACTATATTATCCTTTACTAAGAAAGTATAGATGGTAATAATACGTATACGATCCAGTCATACTAATCCTAAAATTGTCGATATCAGAGCGTACAATAACACACGATCTTTGATTTACAGCAATAGAGAAGGTGGCGTAGACACCGACGATTCGATACTACAGTGCTTATTGAGTCAGCAAGAGTTGACCATTAGTTATTTTCTAATGTCTTAACTCAACGACACCCAGGAGTTGGAATTGGTCTCCGCGTATATACACCTGTTCACGAAGTTTTATTTATAAATAAATAAATCATTATAGTTTATAAATAACGGATAAACACATGCATTTGCAAGGGAATCACAGTTAATAAAGACATGCTTTTAAAGAACTCAAGAAAAATCGGACTGATTTTCTTTTCTACCGTTAGATATTTATATTATTGATAACTGATACTTATCCTTTTGGTTACTCTTCAGAATCAAAGGCCTTGGTCCATTGGGTTCAAGTGGGTAATCAATTTTTTTAATGATTCACTGTTGTTTCTTCTCTCGTGTGTGTTAGTCAGGATGTTGATCTGTCTCATTCGTATGATGTCAATCTGCTAAGTAAATAGACTAATTAATAACCTTGAAAAGAGGTTTCTGGTAAAGAAAAAATTCCTGCGAAGGTAAATCCTTATTTCACATAAGTATAACGCTTCAAGTCGTGATACTTTATTCAATATCATCAACTTATCATGAATAGTTAGATATTTTTTGGGGTTTGAAACCAACTAGGAATCACGCGCTTTAAATATATTTTTACATGTACTCTTTTAATAAATCCTCCGAAACGGTTACAGTGTGGGGGAAAACGACGAAGGGATGTTATTTGCTTTACCGTAGATTAATATTTCTATGGATAAGTGAGTTACATTTAAAAAATATTTGTATACTCATCCAATTAAGCTCATAGCTCTAAAATAATAAACAAGAAAACTAAAAACGTGAATGCATTTCAAATTTTGTTATCTCGCAATGTTTCCTACGTCAGATCATAGAACATGAGCTTAACGACGTTTGTAAGAAAGAGTTATTTCTCAATGTATTGGTGTTGTTACTAACGGAATTTAAACCTAATGCAACTTATCTCAACATTTTACGAACTGGAACATCATAAATTACGCTCTTTCAATAAGTCTGCAAGTAACTCTGGTATCATATTATTGTACCTGACACTTCTACTGAAAATGTAAGAAGAAGAGAAAGCAAATCTATTCTTTAGATTTTTTTAAAATTCAAGTGTAGATGGTATGTATAATAATTACCTTATAACCGTTTTTCTTCCTGAGAAAATATCAGTTCTAACATTTCCAATGTGTGTCACAATATATATTCGTTCATGGAAATATATTGTGACACACATTTTTTAGACAAAAAGATATTGAGAACTGGAAACACAATGTAGGTGATAAAACAGAAAAAGGTAAGTATATTTATCTCACCCTCTATCCAAATATTGGATTTAAACATTACCATATGTAATTTCTACTATTAGGCTAATTTCACTCTCGGTAGGTCACGTTGAGTTTACATTTGGTGAATCCATTAATCTTCATCACAATGTTAGCATTCCAAAACATTCAGATAAAAAATTAACATCCTTCGAACAAGAGTATAAAATATTTAGACTACATTAAAATACTGCTGGCTACGTACTCTCCATTAACGAAACGAAAGGGGAAATTTATAAATATAGAAAATTCCAACTCATTTCCTGTGAGGTTTGTTAGAACATTCCTCTCCTCATCCCTCTAACAGACACCACATGCTAACACGTGTACATTCACCCCCGCAGCATATACGAGGCAGCCGCTTGTTGTGCGTGCTATGGCGTGCGTGTAGCTAGAGCTGAACTTTCACCGCAGCATTGATTCCCGCCGTGCGCCACCGCCGCCGCCGACTAGCTCTGGACAACCGGCGAAGCTTCAGTGTTGGCGGGCGGCCGCGTCCAATTATTTCAGCTGACGTTAATTTATTTCCGCGCGTGTTTCCGGTTAATTACGCGAGGCAGCTGTGTAGCCGCGTCTGCCGTCGCTACCGCTCTCCACTCATTTCCTCCCTCCTTCTCTTTTTCCTCCTACATCCACAACTCCACCACCACTTCACATTTCTCCCTCCACCTTGCTCACGGGATCTATAGCAATTTTAAATGAACACGGTATTTCCGATATCAGAGACGAAACAAGTTTAAGCTCTTTCGATATGACTTCTTGTATTCCTTTGTAAGATATATCGTTTATCTCTTATACTTCTTGATCTATACTTTGACTTCAAGTCAAAAACACGTTCCTCTTATGTACCAACATCATTTTAACCATCAACAAACACACCTCTAGCATCATCACCACTCTAGAATGGGTTTTATCTATTGCCACCAGTTTCACATTCACAACCTCCCCTACCACAAGCCCAGCCTTTACAGAAATTTATGGTTTTGCGCGCTCCATCAAAACACGAATTTCATTGTAATTTACGCTGTACCTGCCATTACGGCGATATACCGCTGCTAGCATTAAAAATACCATTACCACAACCGACGACGAAATGAGTAGAAATGCTTCTCTGATCTCCGCAAATGCATTCTGTGCTATGCGTTTCTCTGCTATGCAACTTCTGTCCTCATTTCAATGGCTGGATAACATTATGTTGAATAGAATGTGCATGTAGTTGCATTAAAAGTTTATGATATTTGTGCTAATGTGTGCACATATTGTTAAAAGCGCTGTTTCGGTTGTTATATGTGTTGTCATAGTCATGGATGCCGAACCGACAAGTATTATGTTCTTCCATTTACAATGATGTAGTAGCACATATTAGTACCATCACCTCGTTTATGTCATTATACTTCTCACACCATGACATACTTTTTTCAATGGATATAGATGTATTGACCACATCACAAGTTTAAATCTTATGTTATTTACTGGTTAATAATATCTAAACTATAAAATGTTATTTAATGTTTTCTTTTATTATTTGTTATATTATTTTAATCTTAATAGCACTTTATAATTTAATGTTTTTTATCATTTAAATATCACATTCATTTTCATTAGTTTCCTGAATAAATAATTTGATACTTCAAACCTTAAAGTTCAAGCATTACTGTTTGTTTATAGGAATGTAATTGATATATCGTAAACATATTAATCTGTTTTTGACATGTTTTGAATTATATTACAATATATTTTATAACAAGTTGTTTTTATAATTCAAGTATTTTTCCTTTCAGTTGAATGTCAATGTAATTTCTCTAGAAAAGAAATTTAAATAAAATATTTAAATGTAATCAATCATAAGGATTTCGTAATAAGATTGAAAGAAAGTAAAAATTTGAATAGTATAATTATAAATATTAAATGTTCTATTACCATTATTTGCAATTATGACTAGCATGCACTATAAAATTATACGATCGGCAAATATCAATATCGAATAGGAATAAATGTTAAAAATAAATCGTCATTTGCTTAATCTAACCAATTTAATACCATCTACGTATTACAAATACAACCAACAAAATTTATATTATTCATAGTTTACTTAACGGCAATCAAATATTCTGTAATTCTTTTCTTTTAATTTGATTTAACACCATTTCACAGTTTATAATGAGATAATACGTACGTACAACATATTTATCTGCTTCCAGTGAAGAAATGAATCAATAAAAATAAATTATTACTTACGAACTTCTTCTGGGAGATCACAATTTATTTTATTGTATTCTACTTTTTATATCGTGATCAAAAAAAAAGTCATAAGTGATAATTTATTCATTTATATTGGTTACATAATGGACGTAAATGGTAAGATCATAATTATGGTTGATCTATTTGTACAATTAGGTACAAGTACATTAAACTATAACTTTTTAGTAGATAAACTATTACTTATTCTTTAATCCAACAATTCAAATTATTAATGATGTTTTCCGCAAATCATAAATATATCCAGGTATAATCATGTACTTGGACGTACCTCTGTACACCGCGTTTCTGTATATTTTGAACGTGTTTGAAGAAATTGTGGAACCAAATTGACGGTATTTTGATTCCCATTCTGCAACAATTTTGACCGAGATGAAGTTGCTGCTTCACCCTGTGTCCTTCTCCATGGTTTGAACAAAGTTTATCAGATCCACTTTTCGAACAAGAGCATGCATTAAAGTGCTGCTTTGATCAACACTTCGAAGCCCTACGTCCAAATCGTCCCGGCAATTTACATTCGTGAGCAGACCTTGGTATTCTATTGAGTTGGGTTACTTGTTAGATAGAGTCAATCAGAGTTACTGCAAACTTTTGATGAGCTCATCGTTTCAAGAGAACTTTGCTTCTGTTTACTGTGCTGTGCGTAAAGTAAAATTTCAGCGAACATAGTTCACTAAACCAAGTTTAGCAAATCAGATTCCCATATGCATACTTCGCTTAGCAGAAATTCCGCTTATCTCTTTAGAAGTATAATTTTGCATGAGCTATTCAAATCATGGGAAGTGTTTCATTACACAAGCGTACCAAATAGTCAAACTCTTCATCACCTTAATATCAAAACGAACGTTGGGCAAAACAACATTTAGTTCTCGAATAGTAATTTTTATTCAAACTTCTGTCAGGATTGTAAAATATAAAAATTACATTACAGTCAATCGATAAACCGTTATTGCGGATAAAGACATAATCGTTGAAATATTACAATTTTAATTCTCATTCATATGTCAAAAATATACGGAATTATTGAATTTTTCACTAAACATTTGTTCATTTTAATTGTTGTGTTTTGATGTTTGTGCGTTACCTTATCGTTTATAAATATTCCCGCGGAATACATATTTGGATTAAAAAAATGTTTGTTTCTACGATATCTGATCTGGGAATCTACAGCACTCAAAAAGCGAACAAGGTTAATCACAGTCGATTACTTTCTCTCGCTTTCTGGGATTCTATGAATAGAGATACCTCTGTCCAAATTCCTGTGCTCCTCAGCTAAGATATAATTTAAAATGTTTCCCGAAACGACAACTCCTACAAGAGTGTCGAAACATCAAAATTCTATGTAAAATGTCCAAAAATTAATAACAGGATGAATAAAACTCATCATTATAAACATAATACACTAAACATCATCATATACATTAATTTATAAATGTCTCAGAAAGTTTCCGTTACTTTTCTGCGTAAACGGGCAAACTAATTACACAATTGAAGTATCGTTCTTTAGAACATTAAAATTAGCTCAAGTGTAGACGATTTCTTATTGCTTCATCTTTTACCTTTTCCTTTCCAAGATAACAACGTTTAGACATTGTATAAAGGAAAAAAGCGACTTGACATTTATTCGAAAAGGGCGTTACTTGAATCATAACAAAATCTAACCGAGTCTAACAGCTCTGACGCGTCTCACCACGCTGGTATCCTTTATGTAACCCTATGTCCGAGCCTTGATTATTAACACATACTATTCATAATTTTTTGATGTTATCTTTACTTTGTTAATAAAATCGAGTGAAACTTGCCTCCAACTAGCAGATGAGGGAAGTTCTATCTGTTCTAATGTTCTCTTTACAGTGTTAATGATAAACATGAAATAGAGTGAAACATTACTTCAACTAGCAGAAGGGGAGAATACTATGTCTGCTATATTATTCAGGTCAATAAAATTGAGTAGCTAAACAAGGGAAAAGAGTTCATATTTTCACGCAGAATGTTCTTCTTAATAGGCTCTACAACATCTTTCTTGATGTTTTGACCTGCTCCACGACAGCTTTCCATCTCTTTCAGTCTTGCACCAATACGGGCCAGTTCGTGATTCCAAGTTCTTTGATGTTTTTCAATACGTCTTCCCTTCACCTAGTCTTTGGTCTTCCTCTATTCTTTGTTGATACAAGGTATCAGTTATAGATTTTTTACTGTTATCTCATCCTGTATTCTATGCAGGTGTCCAAACCAGCCAAGTCTGAGTGCTATTATATGGTTTATTATATTCTTTGACTTGATGAGGTTGCCAATTTGATAATTGTATTTGATACTCCAGGTACCATCTGATTCTTGCACAGGATCATATATTCTCCTCATGATCTTCCTCTTGAAGACATTTAATCTTCTGATAACATTTTCTTTGAGATTCTACGTTTCTTCCGCATATGCTACTATGGGCCTTATGACAGATTGGTTGAACTCTTGAATAGTCCCATATTAGCATAGTTAGCTCTATTACCAGCTGCAATTCTCTCGAAAATCTCTTCTTCGATGGAATTAATTTGATTTAAAGTTCAACCCAAATATTTTACGGAACTGACTGATAAGTACTTTTCATCATCAAATGTTTCTTCTTGTGAGATAGTTTCACCAGTTTTACATTTCATGTATTTGGTTTTTCCTTTTATTTATTTGTAATCCAAATTACGATGATTCTTCCTTAAGGAGTTTAAAAACGTCTTCTAATGTTTTTTTGGTCCGTACTCTCAGTAATACATCGTCTGCATAGGCAACACATTGTTTTAATCGGGTTGTTACAATTCCTTAAATATCTATAGATTTTAATATTACATCTATGTAATATTGAATAATCTTGCCGAAATAGGGTCTCCTTGTTTAACTCGATATATAATTGAGAATTCGTCACTTATTTTGTTGTTTATCTTGACTTTGGCCTTGGTGTTAGAGTTAGTAGTATCAACATTCTCAATTTTGCTGCTACTTTATATTTTAACATGTTTTCGAAGACTTTATTTCTTAGAACTGAATCAAGGGCCCGGATATAATTAATAAACATATTGCGTAATTCGATTCCATGTTCATAATATTTTTCATAGATTTGTCGCATTACAAATATGTTGTCAACTTTTGATATATTCCTACGAAATCCTGCTTGATTTTCACTGAATTTGTCTTCATCCATATCAACTAGACTTTTATTCACAAGAGCAGCAAAATTTTTCTATGTGATGTTTAACAATGCTATAGGTCTCTAATTTTTACAATCGAACCTATCACCTTTTTTGTAAACTGGGAAGAGTATACTCTCGTTCCATTGAGATGGAAAATTTTCTTCATTCCATATTTCAAGTATCAAATTATGTATTGTCTTTTTAAGGGTTCTCCCTCCATATTTAATTAACTCGACGTGGATGTTGTCTGTTCCCACTCCCTTATTCCGTTTCAAGCTGTTAAGTATGTAGCATATCTCATTAAACGAGGGTTCGACGATGTCATTTCCTATTTCTGTCTCTTGGTCATGTGAATCTTGATTGCTACTTTTATTAGATATGGGAGATTAAATATATTGACAAAGTAAGATCTCCATTTTGCTAGTATTGCACTTTCTTGTGTTTACAGACGTTCCTGTTTCCATTGTTTATTCTCTTATTCATTTTAACTCCCCAAAGAATTTCCTTGATTCATTCTTGTTGAAATTATCTTCAATAGTAATTATTTTGGTACTGCCCACTCCTTTTTTCTTTTACAGACTTTATTTCCCTTTTTCCTCTCCGATCTGTAATTATCTTAACTGTTTCTAGTTTTTAACTGAAGGGTTTTCTTTCGCTCATTGTTTTTCTTGGTTATTGCTTCTTCGCATTCGCTCTCCCACCATTCAATTTTCTTTGTCTTGTTTTCTACCTATGACATTCTCAGCTACTTTGATTATTGTTTTCGCAAGATTTTCCCTCATATATTTCTCCAGTTTCGTTCTCATTATTTTTCATGTCCTTCATTGTCCTTTTATATTGTATCAAGATCATTGGATCTTGTAGTTTATCCAGATTCCATCTTTTATTATTTTTTCCCTTCATTCTATATATATTACTGAGTTTTTGTTGCAGTGATCGGAGTCTATGTTAGTTCCTCTGAGATATCTTACATATTCTATTAGTTCCTTCTTGGCTCTATTAATAATGACATGATCTATTTGATTTGTTGTAAAATGTTAGTTTCGTTAAATTTCCAGAGCAACATAATTGAAAGGAATTAGGTAGTAAATATATGATTGATGAAATTGTATTGTTAGAAAATGGTAGAACAAAATGGGCGACGTAGTGCAGGATATTACTGTTATATGAATATGTTCGCGAAGAGATCAGAATGTAATATGATCAGGAGTCGAACTGTAATGTCCTCGTGAAAAACGTCTGACTGAAATGTTGACAATTTCGTGTTCCAATGACGTCGCGAGTGAAAAAGAAACGAGGTCTTGGAACAGTATAGAAGATCAAGTTTTCGTTGCTTAACATTCGCTGCCCGTACATCGTAAATATCTCTGGTTTCTCCCTCCTATGTAGGTCGAGTCAGCCGAAGGCGTGCCCATTCCCGTTGAATCATTCTTGATCCACGGACCGCCACGTATGTCACCTTCCATATGGTTCATCTCTATTCTTAAAATAATTTGACAAAATGAAAAATAATATATGAGGTTCAAAAACGAATAAAAATAACAAATGAACAGAATAATGATTTTTTGATTTTTCATGAAATAACTTTTATAAGATTTTGGTGGGGACCAGAAAGTGAAGATAGATATGTTGTGTTATTTCAAACAATATTTTTCTCAGAGTTCATGTTTAATAATTAATTCGTGTTCTATGGTTTCTTAACATAGTTATTTATCCGACTTTGATAATTACTTTTTATATTCCATTATTTTAAAAAAATATCCTGCTCATGTTATTTCGTTGTTTGTTATATCGATCCAAACACTATGAAGTTTTATTACATACTTCTAAATATGGTTTTATGTTTGCTTTAGATAATATTCGTTCAGTTCCTGCAGTTCTTTATACAATATTCATTTAGAAACAGTTTTCAAAAGAATTTAAGTATTTTTGTCCATTTAATATTTCAGCACCTATATTTTTATAAGCAGGTTTAACTTAGACCCTTTAATTTTTATTTTTTCCTCAAATTATAAAAGAAAACTGAACAACCTAATATCATTTAATTTTTCACTCCTTCTCACCACTTAATCTTGTATCATTTACAGAAAATTATAATATTTCATTTATTTGTAATTCAATTTAGCATTATTAGATTCACCTATATATTCTTCTGGAGTTTTCTGATTTGTAAATATGCACAGTAACTATTGTAATATAGCATTAGTATTGTAATATTAAATATCCTAATTAGGCAACAAAATATTTCTTATACGGAATATTGAGTAGAAAATTATTGTAATTACTCAAAAAAATCAAGTTGAAATTGATTTTCAAACATTTTTATATTACTACCAATGAATACATAATATAAAATAAATAATATTGTGTAAAATTTATGGTCTGATCGAGTAGACGTTCAAACTTGCAAGTTCAACTGATTTTTTTTCGAGTATAATCAACATTCATGAAAATACTGTTTTTTTAATAATGTAAGTTTTCAATAAACTTAATGTTTATCGTATTTAAAAAACTAAACTTCTTAAAGTATTATTTATTTTATTATATTTTAAAATGATAAAATTGGCAAATAAAGAGAAAGCAATTAAATTACTCAAAATGTGCACTTTCATCAACGTAAAGCAATAATAAAACCTAAAAATGTAATAATATATTAAATAGCCAAAAAATAGATTATTTAAGTTGCGACAGATCTCAAAAAAATATTAGCTTAATTATTTCGTTAAGATTCTTTTGTAAATGTGAAAAGTTAATTTTATGACATCCGTACATATTTTTAATGAACTTTTGAAATGCAATGATTACAGTCACCAAAGATAGTTTTTTTTATTTGTTATGTGATCAAAATACATTTACTTTGTTTTTCTCAACTCAGCAACTTGAATTTTTTAATATTTAAGCAATGATCAAAGATTTTTAAAAATAGCACTGACATTGAAATTATTTCCACCAAAACATTGTCATTTTATTGTATATAAAGGGATTGAACATTTATTTCTTGCACCAAAATTATATTTTTTTAATCGTAATAAATGCTACGTTTGTGTTTCTGCAATTCATATATTTACTAATTTTTCAAACAATTGTTATCGTGTGTAACTATTTGATTTTCCAGAAACCTTTCTCCAGCGTGCAAGACGCGCATCCTATTGGTATTAGAACATGAAGAGCAATACTAGATTGTTGGGTAACGTCAAGAAATACTGAATAGTAATCTGACAATCATAATTCAAACAAATTAAATATAAAAAAAAATTTTGGGAAGAATTTCGTTTGCCAGAAGATTACCAATTCCCCGTCAATTTCAAGATGTTCGGAAACAAAAATCTTGATAATCTGTTACTCGTGTCTGAAGCCGAACAGGGTTATATATGACTCACGTCTCCACTTGAATTTATTGGTCTTCCACGAGAGAGTCGTAAATAAACCATGCTCCAGGAAAACGTAGATCTCCCTTACATAGGCTACGACTAACGTGCGTCTCGCTAAAATCTCCTTCAGTCCACAAATCCTTCCTGTCTCAATTCCGAATCCTGGAAGGTAGGATTTGCTATTGTACAAATCCTCAGCACATCCTTTGGTTAACCCTGATGAAGGTTAATTTTAAGTGAAATAGTATGCGTTTTCTTTCTTAATGAATGGCGTGTTCAATGTCATGGTCATATATAAAATTTCTTCAAATCATTACTATAAAAATAAAATACCTCATTATTATTTGCAATACGTTGAGGGTTTGTCATAACGTCTTTTCAAGTCATACTGAGGGTAGGGTTGGGCGTCGTAAAAACATAATCCGAACATAAAAATGCCAAGTATGTTTATTTCCGAAATGAAGTCGTTTGACTAGAGAGTGACAAGGGTAAGCAGGAGAGAAACGCCTCGCACAATCACTTTTCAAGCACCTCGCGCCGATAGGACTGGATGCACTCAGCGAAAAACTACACGAACATATAAGTTTGTTGTTATTTTCTTTTGTCTCACAGTCCTGTTTGTAGTATTGCGAAGCTTAACTTGTCATTACACCTAGTTTGTGAAACGGAATTTTGCGTAGTGTTATTTCTTTCTGCATCGTCTTATTAAAAGGACAAAAGACTACGGGTCAAAAAAAATCATAGTTTGTACCCCGCAGTAGATTTCACATCATATGCTGCAGTAGTATACTATAGTTTTGTACTTTTCGTTGTTTTATTTATCATCTTTAAAAATTTATAGTGTTTAATATTGATATTGAACTATAAATTTTATAAAGAATGAACCAAATATTAGTTATTGAGTCTATAATGTTGTGCCTTACTTATAAACTGTCATAAATATAATTAATGGATGTTTCAAGGTTTTGTGATGAGAACGAACTAAAAATATCAAGTTATATATTAAATTTTGTTTTTTTACACAACTAATTTTTATTTGCTTCAGTTAACAATATAATACTATTCAATTACCTTGGTCTCTTTTACCACACGACTCTTCCTTTCTATCCTGTCTATGGGTCTTAAAGCTCCTTTCAACTCGACATTCAATATTAACAAGATCTGGTGTATAGACTTTCACACTACTAATTGATGAAGAACTACTTCACCTATGGCTGTAACAAACCACCACGGGAGTGTTTTCAGCGGCTTGTTAGTTGAATTTTATTGCTTCCCACTTATACGGTTCCTCGCTGCCACCAACTCGCTCTCGAGAGATTTAAACGCAAAATAGTTCAATTAACAAAATTGAAATTTAATCAATAAAAGTGAATGTGAAGACGAGATGAAAAAAAAACCCATACAAAATATGACTGGTCTGGAAGAATAACAATATTGTAGAGGAATGGAAATGAATGAGTTACCAAAGTAAACAAACAATGGATTTTACAGATTTTTCTCCCCAAACCAAACATGGATTTCATCTGATAACCCAGAGTTCGTTCAGATTGAACTTACACCTTATCGCTCGAAGAGATCTCCTCGGGGTGACCGCATCCACCAAAACACGGGTCCTTCCCACAGAAAACTCGTTTCCCGGCGCCGTGACACGCCTCCTCCTCGAAGCGAACCTGGTCCCTTCTTATCTGACAATAAGGTCACAAGGACCCCGATTTGCTGCTCGCAACCCGTCAAAGTCACCGACTGGTCTCTAATGAGAATACTCATCCGGAATATCTTACAGCGAGATACCTCCGTATCTCTCTCGATCACTTTGATCGGGCATGGATTCACCCCTCTGCCAAATGTGAATCTCTCGAGCCGCAAGATGCTTCGCCATAAGTAGCTCCCTTCAGACCACGTGACGAGGGAGGGAGAAGCAAGTGAAGGGCAAAATGTTTGAGTTAAACAAAGACAAAGCCTCTGGATAGTTTTAAAATATTACAAATACACCTTTCATCAAGCACTCCTTCGTCCCCTTGCAGCTTGCAGCAACCAGCAACGGTTCGTGCGAAGGGTAATTTTCCTTGTATATCGTCTCATTCCTGAGCAGGAAAATATCGCTCCAAATTGTCTATCCTGTGTTAAAATGAAATATTCATTTCGTAGTTTCAGAATATCCGGTTCTGTAGGCGACGCTGTTACTATGCCCATTAATGTTTTTAAAAAAATGTGTGCATCTTTATAAGTCAGTATTTGTATAAAAGGACCTTTTTATCCCGCCCTACCATATGACGGGTGCAATATAATTGTAGTTAGAGTTTGGTATTCCGCTTGGTGTGAAAATATTTTTTTATAATATAAAAGAAGAAACTGAGTACACATGAAAGAAGAGTTAGACCATGTGTTGGTGCTCACGTAGATGCTGATTATTTGTCAAAGAATCGCTATTGAAAAATAATCTCCGATGCAAGTGTATTTCCCTTTGAGGGAAATATGAATATTAGATAAATTCAAATGCCTTTTGAAATAAATATTACCCATATCAATGAAACTAAGAGAATAAAAAATTCTCATTATAAAAGAAAAATCGATTACATAAATACAAACGGTAAATTAGCCACATTTTTCTTGACCAAACTTTCATTGGTACCCTCCAAAGGAATTACAAGAACATTTCTTATTAGAGGTAGCAACAATGATTCCCTCGCTCATCGTCAATATTCTCTGGAATGAAGAACATATTTTGAATACATTGTGAATATGGAACACAAATGAATGCTAATAAATAAATATTAGCTTACATTTGTTTCCCGATCTGGATTTTCACTATGCTCAACATTCTTTGATTCGTGGAATGAATGTTAAAGACATTAAATATATGTATATTTAAACAAATATTATATAAAAGAAAAAATGCCAAGGGGTATGTGTACAAATTCGGAAAAAATGAACATTACATTTGGTTGGAGAGCGTTATTATTGTACTTGATACAGATATATTTCCTAGATTATTTTGAAAAAGTTAATAAGATAGCACAAAATTTTATCTTGGTGAAAATATTGCGTGCTACTTTGCTTCATACGTAGTGCATTTTTACGTGGTGCTAAGGAGCATGAATTTCAATTTATTTGATCGAAATTTTGTTAAATCAATTTATTTTGTTAAAATTCAAGGAAGAAAATTAATTGATGTAATAATTTTATTTATTTCGAATTAATTCACTCATTTTGTATAGTTTTCAGAATAGAATAATTGGCCACCCTCTTCCTATGTTGAAATCATTTGCTTTGGAATTTGTTTATCGTGCATTTCAAATGTGGTTGCACTCACTATTGTTCAGTTCTTTACGAATTACTTTTCATTCTTTATGAGTCAGCAGGAGTATAAATATTAATAATAATAATAATAATTATTATTATTATTAACTGCAAGTGGGCAGATCTTACCCGGTGGCAGACATAAAGAAATATAGTACAAAGGATACAAAAAATATATATCACAGAGAACTGAAATAAATCATTAAACTACATGATTCAACTAATATTAAAGTATAAAAAAATTCCCCTTAAACATCTTAAAAATACATAAAAAAACGTATTGCACATTTTATTGCGCTGATGACCCAAACACTCGATTTACCCCTATAATTTCCCATTTCCCATTCCTCCTTTTCTAAATCACTTATTTCCCTCGTATCACTTCACTTCACTACTCACGCCACTAGTTTCCCATCTACACTGACGTACCCATTCTTCCGGATCTTTGCCTAATCTTTTTAACGCTGATCACATTTTCAGCATCCATATTAAATAAATATGGATATCTTGCGTTTAAGTCCAAATAAAACCATTTCTTTCTTATGCCAGTTTCGATATAATCTATATCTTCTTCAGGGCTACATAATCATCACCAAAAGGATATTTTCGTCATAAAGGATATATTCATATACACTAAACTAAAGAACACTCTACCAACAGAAAAAAACAAATATATACATATATAAACATGGTAGTACATACCTAACAATTCTAAAAACGTAATACTCTGTTCATATCATCCATAACCATCCTTCGCATACTTTCCTCCAAATAATCACAACCATTTCATAACATTACTTTACATCTGCACTTATCCTCACAACCAGCAAGAAATTCTTGTGCTGATTATGATCATAGCTACCATGTGCGGCCCCCTCCCATTATTCATAGTAGTGACGCCACGTTGTCAGCCTTAATGATTGTACAGAGAAAGAAAAATCTGTTATTAAAATAATTATCTACCAACAATAAGATTTAAATATAAATTACAATATACAAATGTAATACATTTGTATAATACATGTATTAAACACATAAATATATACAATATTATAATTATATTATATATATATATATATATATATATATATATATATATATATATATATATATATATATATATATATATATATATATATATAT
>NNCF01126887.1:20384-46720 GCA_002313205.1 Laupala kohalensis
AAGCACCATGTAAAAATTCTCCTAGGGGACTTTAATGCGCAACTGGGCAGGGAGAGAAATTTCAGAAATATAACTGGAATCTACACCGCACACAAAAGAAAAAACAAAAATGGCGAAAGACTTATAAATTTCTGTGAATTTTTCAACTTAAAAATCATGTGAACACAGTTCCAGAAACCCACACGTAAGCTCTACACATGGAAGTCACCAAACACTACTCTAGGTGAATTTTAGATAGACCACACTGCAATCTCCAAAAAACAATTCAAAAGAAATTCTAAATGTAAGGACAAGGAAAAGGTTCTTTGAGTCCGACCATCACCTTTTACAAATAAAAATCAAACTCCAACCAAATAGGAAGACAATACGACCCAAACAAACTTTCAAACCAGACCCTGAATATTTAAAACTTAACAAACAAAAAATAGCTCAATAAAACAAACAAACAAACACCACAGGATGGAAAGAGCTTGAAGAAATTTTGAAGAAAGTTGTGAAACTAGGTCAACCTCCAAGGAAGCAAAAACATAGATGATGGAACAACCTTTGTGACCAAGAAATAAATGAAAGAGTTAAAGCATAGAACAATTACAACATTAATAAAACACTTGAAAAATGGCAGGAATTCATTAGAATTAGAAAACAAGCATCAAAAACTGTTCGCAGGGTAAAAAGAGAGTACGAAATTAATCGGATGAAGGAAATAGAACAGGATTTTATAAGAAACAACACCAGGAACTTCTACAGGACGTTCAGGGAAAACATAACCGGATATCGACCACCAAGTTTGTGCTTTCATAGACCTGATGGCACCTTGGAAACTAACACAAAGAACAATTGCCAAATTTTAGCAGACTACTTCCAAATACTTCTCAACTGCGACCCTCCCACAGGAAAACCCCAATTTGAAAAACCCAGATTCTACCCCACCCTCTCTAGAAGAAATAACAAAAATTATCAAATCGTTAAAAAATGATAAAGCCCCAGGAGAAGATGGTATCAATGCAGAGCTCTGGAAATTACACGACATCGACCTCACACAACGAATACATAAAATAATAGTGGACATCTGGGAGACTGAACTAATCCCATCAGAATGGAAATGTGCAATTATCCATCCTCTACATACGATAGGTGATAAATCGGACCCAAATAATTACAGAGGGATCTCTCTTCTTCCAGTTGCATATAAAATCCTCTCCCAAGCACTCTTTAATCGACTGGAGCAACAAGCAGACCCACAGATAGGAGAATACCAAGCTGGTTTCCGTAAGGGACGCTCCTGCATTGAACAAATCTGGAACCTGAAGACAATTTTACAGATAAGATCTTGCAAAAGCACAGTGGTAACCTTTGTCGATTTCAGAAAGGAAGGTCTACGATTCAATTGATAGGCAGTCCCTCTTCAACACACTAGAGGAATTCAAAATTGACAGGAAAACCAGATCAATCATTAAACACACTCACGAACACCTCAGCCAAAGTTAAATTTATGGGAGAAATTTCTGAACCGTTTGAAATACATAGAGGAGTTCGCCAAGGTGATGGACGCTTGCCTATCTTGTTTAATGTAGTCCTAGAAAAAGTAATTAAAACATGGGAAAAAGAAGTTAAGGGCACACAAATTGATAAAGGAAAAGATCTAAGAATAAATATCAAAGGCTTGGCCTTTGCAGATGATCTCGCCATCCTTTCAAACAACAGAGAAGAAGCAAAACATGCTCTAGAAAAACTGTATGAAATAGCTCAGAAAATTGGCCTTCTAATCTCCTTTGAAAAAACACAAATCATAGAACGGTCACCATCAAATAACCTCCCCATAGTAACATGTTACGGAAATATATCAAAAGTCCCCCACTTCAAATATCTAGGAGAAATCATCGAACCATCAGGACTGAACCTCACTGCAAGCCTAGCACGCATCACAAGTAGGTATTTGGACCATTTATAGCCCGGATATCCGGTTTGATTAACATGGGGCCGGAAATCCGGTTGGGCTAAGGATGTGGTCAGATAAGACCGGATGTGGTCAGATAAGACCGGATGTTGTGGTGCTACATGCTATANATCCAAAAAATATTTGACCAATAATGAAAGACGGGATATGGATTAAACAACCGACATCAGACGTATACAAACATACGGAAACAATTACAAACAATTTCAGGAAAAGGAGAGCAAAGTTTTATGGACACATACATAGAATGGACAAAAACAGAATCAAAAAGATTATTTGACATTACAAAATCCAGCAAAAATAAATCAAAATGGTTAAATGAAACTGAAGAGGACCTCAGACAAATGCACATTACAGAAAATGACTTCAATGATCGGGAAAAATTTAGGAACACTGTAAAGAAACATAAATTTGAACAAAATATAGCTATAAGAAGAAGAGGAAAGGAATGGACAGCGGAAAGAATGGTGCAAGGACGTCATGAAGATGCTCAAGTTCAATCGCACTCTTAAATAGGGAATGATCGAAAATAATAATAATNTATATATATATATATATATATATATATATATATATATATATATATATATATATATATATATATATATATATAAAATAAAATTCAATTCATAAATATAATACATTTGTATAAAACATGTACAATACTTGGAACTCCAATAATATATTTAAAAAAGATTCATGACGAGAGCGAAGTCATAAGAACACATCTAATACAATTTAAAATTCAAAGTCATTTATTTTCAAAAATCACATTTATAATCATTTGTTCAATCTGTTAATTACATATTTATCTCCTGTCCTTTACATATCATATTTTCTTTTTCGTTTTACCACTCTTTTATTTATACAACCTTTTGTCTCGGTTCTCCTCGTAAAAAGCATCATATTTTTAATGTTATGTTTTAAACGCAAGTTTGCCCAATTTTACGCTTGTTTCTAATTATGTTACCCAAGTGTTTACGTGTAATTGTTCTCTGCATCTGGCCGTGTCGTAAAAAACGCTGCATTGTGGCCAAACCGCCGCTTCCTTCTCTTGGATTTATGATGTTCTCTTCACGTGACGGTGTCTGGCACTCATCCCACAAGTCTACGTCAATGCAATATCCCTTAGATTAATGACAAACTCTAATGTGCTCTAATATAAATCTAGTTCGTATTGATTACAATGAAAGGGCTCTAATGACCTTGACGTTGACGAGCCATAAAGCCCCACAAAAAAAAAAGATTACAATAAAACATTATGATCATATTCCGGTGATTACCAGATAAGATTACGGTTTGAAATAGAGAAGAAGATAATCTATCAAAAATATTCGTGTTTTGGGCAGTTTGGTATGTGTATGCTAAGGAAAAATTACATTTTTCTCAAATTCAGTAATGAAACTTTAATATCAGGTTCTCAAAACAGTTGTAACGAGTAAATCATAAATTTAATAGTAATAAAAATGTAAGTTCAATGCAAATTTTCCAAAAATGCATGTTACATGAGTACAGCTTAAAGAATTCAGTTAAATAGAATTAAGCAAAACTCAATGAACTTTACATACATTAATATATACTTAACGTGCTCATTTTTCATTATTAAACATGAATTTTTTTAGTAAGTAAAGTATTTGTTTTTCATGTTAGGTTTTTCATATGAACAATTAGTTCACCCAATTAAGTGATGGGTTGATTTTAATTGCGCTCAGTGCATTTAAATTGCGCGCGGCGATGAACGGGTTTTGTTAAGAAGACAGTGTCGTGCCTGTCGGGACTCTCTGTTGAGTGCTTCATGCGCGTCAAGAATTCCTCAATCAGAGACAGGCAGCCCTCCACCCCGCTCTCACTGCGCAGCGCCCCAGAACTCTAACTATGGAATGCTGAGTCTGTGCAGTGCGAGAGAGCCGACCGCTCAGATGCCCCTCACCACTACCACTAGCCAGTGGTCGGGTCGGCACAGCTCCGCGTTACACAAGGGCCACTGACGTTTGATTTTACGTCTGTTTGTCTTTAATACGAATTTGTAAGTTTTATTGTTAAAATAATACTAACGACTAAAAAGGGCAATTGTTTTAATGAGTGAAATAATTTCTGTATTATATATTAATATTTATTTTTAATAGATTATTCACACACAGCGCGTGATATATTTTTTTACAGCCATAACAGTTTTACATTTTATATTTTGAAACAAAATAAAATTGTTGAGCTTTTGGCGCATACCTTGCTTTGACTTATTTATTATTGAAGTCTTATCTTTTGCGTGACATAAATAAATAGTTTAAAAAAATAAAGTACCCATTAATTTTATTTGCTTCATTTCGTGACTATCTCGTGACGATTGAAGGGGTGATTTTTAGAGAAACGTCCTTGAAAGTGCATACACGCCTGTAACACATATTTTCTGGAACAAAATACCTTCTTATCTTTATTACACGTAAATAATCTACACAAATACATAACTAATCTAAAAACTTCACTAGACAATTTCTTAGATAATTTACTATCAAATCTATTCCATTGGGATTTAAGTCATAAAGGACATTACGGATTAAATGACTAATAGTTTAAATAATTACTGAAAAGAAGTGTAAAATGTAAAAATGTTCTATAGTTAACTAGAAAAGCGATATATGATATTTAAGTTGTTTTTTTTTTAGATATGAAATTAAATAATGATCAGTCAAGTCAAAAGCATTACTAAAATTTATTTTATCTTGAATTTTAGCGTTACTATTATACACTTCAATTATCTCATAGTAACAATATAGTTACTTATGAGCAGATACTTATGAATCTTCATTATACTTACTTATGAGCAGATAAACCAGATTTCTTATCTATATAATTCTGGTAGTTATAGGCATTTCACTTCAGTGCTAACATAAACTGTATAATTACATAATCGATTAAACGAAGCACAATCGTCGACCACATTGACTGGTGGCACGGGCATATACTAGTACCAGAGAACACAGAACTGTGCTGGTGCCGAGTTGTTTACACTGGTTTCTTGTGGGGGACGCCGAATACAGCCGGCTCGCTTCTCGACACTCACACTTTATTTGTAAGACGTGGTCCGAACGCGGTTTTTAGAAGATGCGGCTTGAAACCTCGATTTCGCTTGCTAAAACGAGATTTGGACGCCATTTCCAAGCTATGACTCGAGCCGTGTCTCGAAATCTCCAAACCTCGGCTGTGGTATGTTTGAAACCGCGTCTCTCGTCTCGTGCAGGTGGCTCATTGAGGTTATAGGAAGCATGGTTGCAATGGATTATTTCAGGCGCGTTGAAACCACTTGATTCGACTGAGGATGCTGCACTTACGGGATCGCAGCAATCCTCTGGAAGAGTATAACAAAATTGAATTTCGAAGACGATTTCGATTTTCGAAAGAAACAGTTGTGGACTTGGCCGAGATGTTAAGACCCAGATTACAACTTGATGCATGAGGTTCGGAATTACCCGTATTTATGCAAGTTTGGGTTGTTTTGAGGTTTGTATACAGATTTAATTTTGATAGCCATTATAATGTGAATTGAATGGTCGTAAGTCTTTTATTACTTGTTTAATCAGTTTATTATTATTGTTAAGTGAAATTTTTAATCTTGAAATAACGTTTAATAGTTATGAGCATTGAAGAACTTATTGATAAAATTTATGGAATTCTTATACTTATTATACTTTCATATGATCGTTTTACTTTTCAGATTTTATGCAACAGGAGCATTCCACATGGTAATGGGGGACATAGTTGGAATACACGAGTCTCAAGTATGCAGACTTATAAAAAGTTTCCCAGGCAATTTGCCATCCGAAGCCTAGGTTCTTCCCTCACAGACAGGAACATCCGTTGATTTAGCAACTGTTTGCTGAATTCTCAAGGTACTTTCATGGTTCTCCTTTTCTTAATCTGGTAGATTTTATCAATATTAAAGTTAATACAATTATATGAACGTATGCTCAGACTCAAATGTTATGTGATTTGTTTGGTTACAATGAAACAAAGTGATATGAAAATTCATTTAATCCATTTCATAAATAATTTCCCTGGTGTTCTTGGTGCAATTGATTGCACGCACATCAGAATCACGTGCCCCAGAAGAGGGGAAGCTGAACGGTTCTACAACGGGAAGGGATACTATTCAATAAACTGTCAGGTACACTTTTTTCCTTCACATTAGTCCCCTACTATTTTATGATGTAATTATTCGATCTATAATACCATTTAATTCTTCTACAATAGACATTAATATTAATAAATAAATAACCACTTACTACCTTTTATAAACAAGTAAGATCTATTTTGTGTATTTTAAAAAAGCCCAATATACATATTGATTGTCTATAAAAGGTGAATTGAAATTTTTTTATTAATTCAATTGAGATTTAAACCCATGCTATAACCCTATTTTAAATGCAGGTTATCTGTGATTCTCAAATGAGAATAATAAATATTGTGGCAAAGTGGTCGGGGTCCTGCCATGACAGCCGAATATTTCGCAACTCTGCGATAGAAGACGTATTACAGAGAAATGTTTATAATGGTCACTTGATTGGCGACAGTGGATATGCTTGTAGCAGATACCTTCTGACATTTGTGTTGCATATGGAAGATAATGCTGGAAGGAGGCACAACGTCACACATTACTGATCCAGAAACGTTTTCTTGTCTCTACTACACCAAACATGAACCCACATTCAAAATTATTGTGGCGACTGCAGTACTGTATAACACGGCACGTGAGTAAGAGACGAGAGGAGGAATTAGAAGACAATTGGGTCGAAGAGGAAGGAGAGGTAGAAATACCCAATGAGCGCGATGTTGCGGTGTTAAGATGGAGGGAACACTTTATAAGGACCCATTTTGGATAAAATTTGTCAATAAATATCTTTTTGAAACAGTTTTATTTCCTTCTAACTATTACAATTTTCTACTTTTTTAATTAAAAAAAGCTGTCCTTTTTAAATTTTAAAAATTTCCCTTTTCGCTCCATGTTCCACCCTCACCATTTCCATTTTTGCATCATGTTCCTTCTCTATTATTTTCATCTTGGTGTCATGTGCTACCCTCGCCACTTCCATTAATTGTCCTTAACTATTTAATTTTTTTGCTATAAAGAAATGCACAAAGTGAATCGTAGAATTCAATGTCTTACTAGATTTAAATATGGAATAATTCGTATTAAATTCTGATAGTCTCAACTAGACAATGTTTAAGATGTGAGTTATTTAATGTAACAAATCAAATTATTTTTACTCTAACTTATGAGCTTAAACATTGTCAGGTTAGGACAATCAATTCTATAGTTCATGCAATCGGATGAATAATAATTCATTTCTTTGTGAAGAATATCCTTTCTCATTATCAGGACACTGAGTTGATCTCTTCACAAAAAATATACAGATTTATTACAGCACGTTAGGTTGATAATATTCTTTTTAATCCACTTTATTTTTATAACTAATCCAGTATAAAAATTATTAAAATAAAAACAAATGAAAAAATTTGTTGAATTTGATATAAATCATACTGACCCTAAATGCACATTAATGTTAGTTTCAGAAATATAGGTTTTCAATGTCCATGTTTATCTGTATCAGTTAATATTCCTACAATTCCCGTTGAAATTCATTAACAATCGCAAGGTTGCCAAATGTGATTTCAGAAACCATGGCTTGAAGACGCGATCTGGCGAGACCTTGTCGAAACTTTGTCGTGGCTATCGAGAACGCGCCGTAGCTCAAACCATGGCTTGAGACCACGGTTCAGACCATGTCTTAGCAATTCACCGTCAGAGTCGCATGAGTCAGAGTTCTATGCGCAGCGCAAGTCAGCGGCGAAGAACGCTCTCTTATTTACGAACACTTGTGGTGACGAAGTCTTGGTAGCACAGTAGTAAAATGTATGCGTTGTTAAATTAGATGTAGGGCAAGTGGGCAAACGCTGCATGGAGATCAGAACGTTGAAAAAAAATTACTTAGTCCAAGACTTGTACGATTCAATCAGTAATATTCATAACTGAATTGTGGCAAGCGGTGCTACTCACGAGAATCAGCTGATTTCGAACTTGACCTACGTCTACGCTAAGGAGAGAAGGAGCGCAGAAGACAACACAAGGTATACGAGCCAAGTGTACGGCGTCGTATCGTCGAACTACAAGTCGTAGAGACCTTTTTCTTGTCTGGAAAGAGACTTAATTATACTACCCAAATTAGTGATTTTGGACTAAGCTGTAAATTTTGTAAAATTCAAGACCCGGTGTTAAGAGTATTAAATAATTTATTTTGTCCAAGTAATGTTCAGGTAAATTAATGCTGAGTCAATTTAGTACGATTTTTATTATTTTAATCAGTTTTATTTACTGAATTATTTAATGAATAAATGTTTTGTTGACCGAATTACGTTTCTGTGATACAACCAACCATTTTTACTTTGTTTCACCTGTTCTATTGTATGTTTGAATACTGTGTCAGTTATTAGATGTTAGGTAGATTTTATTGGGAATATTTCAATTAGGATCATTTAGGAATTTATGTAATATCTCATTTAGGAATTTATGTAATATCTTGTGGATTTTATGTCATTAAATTGCAGTGAATATTTGTCCTGATAGAAGTGATTAATTTAGTAGGGTATTATTTCGGTAGAACTGTTTTCCTAACCATTCCGCTGGTTGGACGACTCTCAGGTCCTGGTATAAATATTTATGTTTTAAAAAATTTAAAATCCACCGACTTGGATCAGTGTGGTCATTCTACGGGTATTTATTTGCCACTCAGTGCAAATCCCACTGGTGCACCTAGGTCACCCTTCGAGTTATCCAGGGTGTAATTGTATTAGTGGTAAACGTAGTAAGAATTGTTTTCATTCACTACGATCTCCAGTATAAGAACCACGCTATAGAAGGGGTAATAAAAGGGGCATCACAGTATGAAGTGTTTTAATATGGCATATTATCAAAGTTGAATGCCAAGGTTATAGCACCAAAACGTCTTGTTTACACCTATGCTACCTGGATGTTGTTGAAAGCCACATATACTCAATACGTGTTCCGTACGTTCCGTCCATATCTTAATGTAATGGTACCAATATCACAAGAGCTATAAAAATGTTGCATGATGTACCAGACGAAGAATCAAACAATTGAAGCATGAAAAATACTGATACGCGAATACAACTCACAACCTTTAGTGTGTGTTTTCACATACGCTATTCCATGTCCAACACTGCGAAATATTCCATTCTGCACTATTGTTCCACAATTAATATTTCCCTACGTTGGCATCTGAGTGCACGTCGACGTTCTTAAAGTTGCTTGAAAAATTTAAACTCTATTATATTTAATACTCATACGAATAGTTCTGCAAAGTATATTTAATGCAACTACGCCATCATGTCTGAGGAAGTTGTAAATAATTATTGATCTACCTTATTCCATGTTCTTGTCTCGATATATTTAGTTCTTGTCTAAAAATTGTCATTCAGAAGTTCATTTTTTTTCTTATCCTAGTTATAAATATCACCGTATGTCACCGCACGAAAGAGTTGTAACATCGTTGTACTCACTGATACAATTACATTTCAATTCATTTAATAATATTTCGTACTCCTTATTTTCTTCAGTATTTCGTAGTCTGGAGAAAAGATTGATGCTATTTCTTTGTTCAGGAAATTTCATTTTCACTTGTGCGCACTTGTATGAAGAATCGAGGTCAGGTCGTGGAGATACTATTCTGGCGTTTGTTATACATGGGCAAAAGAAACTACCCCTCTGTCCGCAAGAATGATTTTATTTTAACGGCAAAAAGTCGTAGAAGTGGTTCTCTCTTATCCACCTAACTTTCTTTCTATTGTTGGTGAATCGATCATCAGTTACAGTATCGATTACAGAAATTAAAACTTCAAGGGAACAAACTATTATATTTAGTGACCGTTATGTGCACGCAATATAGAAAGTTACATTGTTCCAGAATGTAGTACCCTCAACATAAAAAAGTAACAATAAATTTGCGAGATTAAATAATTTAAAAATAACACAGTTAAAATGCTGACATGACAAAAATATACTACACTCATTTGTCATATTTTAAATATTTATTCCTTCAAATGTTTATTTCTTTATAATATAACTGTCTTGTTAATTTAAATAAAGTCCAACCTGGGTAAAGATTTTTAGAAATACTAAACTTTTTTGACAATCTTCGTATTTAAACGTTGACCTAACAAAAAATATTGAAAAATCAATGAAAAAGGGACGTCCACTTTTTTAATATTTGTATGTACCACGAAGTATAATAAACGTAAATAGTTACGAAATAAAATTATTATATACTCAAGGATTTGAACTACAATATATTTTTCTGAAGTTGATTTATCTTATTCCACAATATTTCTTAATTTTCTAAATATTCCGTTAATACATTAAACGCACTTTTCAATTTTTATTTAGTTCGAAAATGTAACATATTTATTTTCGTTTTCAATTTTTTTGGCTATGCTCTAACTTAAGAAAATAATATTATAGTTTTCAATATTACTTCAAGTATAAAAAGGAACATGTAATTGGTAAGACAGGTTTTATTATGGCATTAATTCAGTACTTACAACAATCATCAGTCAAAACAGAATTTCATAGGTTTATGAACTTCTGACAAATGTTACATTATAAAATTTAAAATTGTAAGAATTTAGTGTTTGAAGATAATACATTTCGCGTTATTCTGAATTTTAAAGATGCGCTGTTAAATTTTCCAATTAGTCACACGCAATTGCGATTCATTCATCATAGATTCTGTCGTTGATCACAGTAACTTGCCGAGGGGCACCTATCCCTACACCACGTGCTGTTCCAGTTTCGAGGAAGTGTTCGCATCCCCCAAGTGTTTCCGCTTTCAACTGGCACGTTCGTCGCAGTGCTGTTTCTCATCCCTCTCCTCTCAGCCAGCCACCCGCCCACCAAACTCTCCTGTGCTGTCTCCCCCTCCCTCCCCCTCTTGTAGCCAGAGCTTTTCGTCTGCATCGCCGGGTGGTCGCGACACTTGCGCCCCTCGTTTGTTACTGCTCCGCTGGTGTCGTCCTCCCTTCCTCCCCCTCCCCCCCCCAACTTCACCGCATTTCCTACACTACCAAACTCAACTACACAACGACGCAAGATGTCCGATATAAAAAATGTGTTTCGGAATTTAATGTACCCATAATTTCTCCTAACATCTGATCTATTAATATAGTATTAAAAATATTTGGAAATAGAAGAAGTCTACGTTAAACATACAATGCTCAATAATGCAAATAACAAAATAGTTTCTATAGACAAACTATTAATTTTACGAGTGAACATAACTTTCTAAGGTGTTTACAGCTCAATTTAAACTCGAAACATTCACCTTACCACGAACCAAGAAATTATTTATAATGAAGCCAGAAATGAACAACAATTTTGGAATAAACATCTGCTTATAAAAACAATCACCTTTAAATTCCACGAAAAGATGTGTAGATTATAATTTGCCGATTATCCGCCTCCTCTTGTCCATGAACAACCGTCTAAATTCGAAACGTTTGACAAATGTGCATCACATTCGTGTGTATTTCATATAATTCATAGATTATAATTCTCTTCTTGAGTTTTTAGTTTCAATAACAGAATTAAGTAGACCTAAACATATCTTTTTACAGTTCAACATATTACAAATAATGTATTTCGCTTTTTTTACAATGATTTTTATCGAAATTTTCTGTGTTCTATCAAATATACTTCATGAAAGTAGAAAAAAAACACTTGTATAACTGACATATATTGTACTTGTAAACCATTAATTGCCAAAAATTGATTCAAATAATTATCAGACCACAAACCATAATTGTGCACCTTGATTTCTTAATAAGAGTGGAAAATATGATAAAAGAAAAATTTTATAGCCACATTTCATTTTATGATCCTTTGATACCATCATTTTCACCTGTGTATGCCATCATGTTTTGTGCATAAAGTTTACTATTTGCAACATATCAAATGTTTCGCAATCGATTCAATTTTCTCAAGAACTAGGTTAGTAACACAGGTCTGCAAGTAAAAATATACATAGGATTTTTATGCATTTTCTTATAGATTTCAACTTGGTAGAAACGAAAAGAGTAACCAAAAAATTCCATAACGTCAATTTTTTTGTTACATTCAAGTTTTTGTTTGTATTTAGCGTAAAGTTTCTAATTAACTTAAAATTTAGATTTATTTTGTTATTTAAATAATGGCCTCAAAACTAAAATTGAGCATGTTTTGACATGTTATCTGGTGTACTAGGAATAAATATAAACAACCTGCTGTTGGATTAGATCATGTTTCAAAAAGCTATATAAGTTCAGTATCTCGCTGGTCCGCTGGCCATCAAAGGTCACGCTCAGTTTATATCCAGCATTCGAACGCTACTGTGCTTGTGTTTTCATTTCTGGAATACGGATCACAGAGGTTGTGTAATTTCTCCTGACAGCTTCCTTTATGTTTGTGATGAATACACAGGGAAAAGTCAACAAAGAAGCATAAGTGAGTTTGTGAAGAAAGTTTATTTTGCGTATTTAAAATTTAAAATTGGAGATCAAGTCAAAGCATGGGATCCACATAAGGTGTGCAGCGAGAAGAATCTTCGTTTGTGGATTAAGGGTAAGAAAAAGTCATTTCGTTTTGGCATTACTATGGTATGGCTTCAACAGAAAAATCACACAAACGACTGCTACTTCTGTTCGGTAGATGTAAAAGGATTTAATATAAAAAGTACAGAAAATATCTTACCCCAACCTTGACTTAGCTGTTCGTCCAGTCTGAAATACAAGTTTCACAGCCACCTTCCAATTTATATGACATCCTGAGGACTCAGACACAGCTTCCCAGGACGAATCTAGCTCAGATTTCCCTGTTGAGGGACATCAATTTTCTTCTCCGAGTGAGCTCAACGAACTAATAACGGACTTAGGTCTTTCAAAAGATGCAGCCAAATTGCTAGGGTCAAGGGTAAAAAACAAACTTTGCTATCATCTGGGACTTCATTTTCGTGGCTCAGACATCGAAAGAGAGAATTTACTCGGTTTTCCTCCAAAGAATGAAATCTGGTTTATTGTAATGAAGTTCATGGGCCTAATGAAGTGCTTTGAAATAGAATATGTCAACATAATAGCGCATATTCATTGCTTCTTCGAAAACTAACCTCAAAGCAGTCTTGCTGCATAATGAAAATGTATTTGCATCTCTTCCAGTGGTATACTCTGTTCATGTGGAAGAAAATCAAATATCAAAAGCATCAACGGATGGTTTGTGGAGATTTAAAAATACTGACAATGTTGTTGGATCAGCAGGGAGGTTATTGAAAATATACTTGCTTTGTTTATGGGATAGTGAAGCAAGACAGCTGAACTGGTCAACGAAGGACTGGCCAACACGAGACAATTTAACTCCTGACGAAAAACACGTCATCAATGCAACCTTGGTTCCACCAGAAAAAGTTTTATTACTACCCCTTCATATTAAATTGGGGTTTATAAAGCAGTTTGTCAAATCACTGCCAACAGATGGGGATTGTTTCAGATATCTGTGTTCCCAGTTCCCGAAACTTTCTAAAGCCATGTTACAAGAGGACATTTTCACTGGCCCCGACATAAGAAAACTATTATCTAATCTCCACTTTTTTGGAAACAATGGGAGACAGGGAAAAATAAGTGTGGGACCCTTTCAAGAGTGCAGTGCACAGGTTTTTGGAGAATACTAAGGATCGTGGGTACAAAACCATTGTACAACGAATACTGGCAGCATAAGAAACTCATGGATGCAAGACGAACTTAAAAGTTCATGTCTTCCACTCCCATATTGACTATTTTCCTGAAAACTTGGGCGCCTATAGCAAAGAACAGGGTGAAAAATTTCACCAGGATGTCCGTGATATCAAGAGACGTTACCAAGAAAGATGGAATTTTAATATATTAGCTAACTAGTGTTGGATGCTCGAACGAGAAACTAAAGAAGGAAATCGGAAACTAGTTCGGAGAAGCAACAAAGAGAAAAAGGAAAATTTCATAAGAAAAAAGAGGTGAATTGTGCATAATTATCAGAAACATTTTTTTGATAAGTTGTTAGATAATATATATTTAAGTTCATTGTAATAAATAAGTGATTTTATAAAAAAAATGTTTTTATTTTGCAAAGAACCTATACGGGATGTGATGTAATAGAAGTCATTCTGAGACCTTCAAAACACATAATTCAGCAAAAATATCCCATGCTGCTGGAAATTGTTTTTTGCAGACCTTTGTAATGGCCCATTACCAATTTTCTGCAATTCTCTGATACAAAACACATGGGATTTTAGAGGACATCTTTCTCTGATGTTACAGCCCTTTTTGGATCAGCGTTCCTTCCACTACAGAATTGGAAGAGACACTTCGGATACCCTTCTTCAAGAGAACGGTGTTCCTCAGGGTTCTGCCCAGAGTGCGACTTTATTTGCAGTGTCTATTAACAGCATAACATCCGCTGTCAAGAATCCAGTACTACACCCTCTTTTTGTCGCCGACTTTTTGCTCATAGTAGAGTCACAGGTGCGAGGCGACAAATCCAACACGTCCTCAATATATTGTACCACTGTACGACTGGCTTTCGTTTCTCTGCTGAAAAAACAAGCTGTGTTTTTTTCAGTAGGAGACCTAATCTCCTGCCAGAACCTTACCTCCCCTGGGAAACAACGTTCTAAAATTCTATCCTTCAGTAAAATTCTGTCTAATATCTGATCAGAGACTATTGGATTGAAAATCTTACAGACCTAACAGCGATAACATGAATTTATTGAAGTGCCCTAGTAGAAGGGAATGGGGTCTGATCGCTCCTCCTTGCTCCAGTTTTATCGAGCATTCATAAGATCTCGGCTCGATTATGGCTGGGTAATATATAGCTCTGCTCGTGCAAGGTATTTAAAGAAGTTGGATAGTGTCCATCATGCAGGAATCCTTCTAGTTACGGCAACCTACCGTACTAGTCCCATTCCCAGTTGGTAGGCCGAAAGTGGCGAGCCGTCTCTTTCCCTCCGGCGACAACTACTCATGTTACGACACATTTCCCATGTGCATACTTTATCCGACTATATGGTACACAATACAGTATTTCATCCTTCTTATTCTTCCATCCGTTTCTACAACAACAGACTGAGAGCAACCAAACCTTTTGGATATCGCTCCAAAGAAATTATGGAAACCTTGGTTATACGCATAAATCAAGGCTTCAGTAAGACTCCTTGGGTTTTGCACAAGCCGAAGATTAATTTCGATCTTCTGCATAATGACAAGAACACTCCAGCTGCGATATTGAGGGAAATACTTTCACCCAATCCTTTACAAACACCGGGACCATATCACTGTGATTAGAGACGGGTCGAAGCAGGCAAGGTGTCGGCTGCTCCGGGGTGTTTCCCCGCAAGACCTGTGGCTACAGTCTTGGCGACCTGTGCACCATTTATACCGCTGAGTGCTACGCCATATTGATAGCACTGCGATCAAGAAAGTGCTCTCGCGAATAAAATTTCCTGTTTTGATCTGATCCTCTAAGGGCCCTTCAAGCAATCCAGACTATGTATCCAGCTGATAAGCTGATCCAGAAAATTCAGGATGTGCTTTTCTCGTTCCAAAGTAATGGAATGATCATAATGTTTTGCTGCATTCCCGGACACGTGGGAATCAGAGGAAATGAGGAAGGAGACGTTTCCGCGATGGCGTCATACCTTAAGAATCGCGTGGATTTTTTCACCATTCCAAAAATGGATCGCCTAAATTCCATCACGACAAGGTCTCTGAGTGAATGGAATAATGAGTGGTTGGCAGTTGAAGGTAATAAGCTCCGGCTTACCAAAGCCTCTGTTATGTGATGGAGCCAGGCGCGACGTGGTCAGTAGGTCAGCTATGACGAGGTCTTGCTGACCCGCCTGCGCATAGGACATTGTCCTCTCACTCATAGGTATCTCTTATTACTTGATGATGAACGCGTTCGTGAGGATCTTCTCTGACAGTGCGTCACCTACTGACTGATTGCAGAAAATACACCAGAATACGGAGACAAATTTGTATGTCTGCAGATTTACCAACAATTCTCGGAAATGAAACAGATGATGGTAATTAACTGTTGAATTTTATGAGTAGATCGGGGTTCCTCCCACAAGTTTTTGGGAGGGTTTAATTTTGCATTCTTCTTTCCATTTATTCTTCCTTTCCGTAGTTTGAAAATTATATTTTCAGAATTTATTTCATTTTCATTATAATGTATTGGGCAACTGTTTCATTTTATTTTATTTTTGTGTTTAGATATTTGTTGAAACCAGGAGGGTTTGTTTAGTGGGCGTGGTCGAAATATTCTGCGAGACCCACACACTGGGAAGAATCACTACGACACTTCCTTATCGTGCGAAACTGCATTTTCCCCACCTGCATGGCCTCTTATGATCTTGATGTTAACGAGGTCTAAAGCCCCACAAAAAGCATACGTAACAATTCGTCATGTATTGTTATAAAAGGAACATTTTGATATTGCTTCGTGCTGCTTTGAATGAATGATTTGTTGAACATCCGTGAATTTTTATTGCAATTATTTCATTCGAAATCACTTCCTCGGCAGTTCATTGAATTTTTATGGCCTTACTTACCTTATTCAATAATTATTTGAACATAACAAAACAATTTTTTCCCCTTATTTGTAATGAAACTGAGTTTACGGTTGAGTATTTTGTCTGTGACACTCATGAAGTGTATTTATAATTTTTAAATTCGAGGAATTCGTAATGGTGATGGGATTTTTGTACATCATTAAAACTTTGTTTTACAGCAAGGAGCATTCTAAAGCCGAGGAGTAATGGCAGTTTTAAAGATAATGGTGAACACGAAATGAAACAATACTTTTGAAGGAAAACGTTTTAAGCGGATGAATAATTAGGCAACCTGATATCACTTCATCCTGATGTTCTCACCCAATGTACAAGAGCTTGATGATGTCTACCTGGCCAAACCATGCGTAATTTAATATACACTACGACAGAAAATGACAAGGTTCTGCCAATTTTCTTGTTGAAATAAACAAGCTTAAAACAAACCAAGCATGTTTAATGTTTGTATGAATATTTGGGAGCTTCTAACCTATACAACGTCAAAGGTTAAAAGAATCATTCTGTAAACACATCTCTCCAAAAGTGATATTCTATTCATAAGCGAAATGTGATTTTAGCTGGTGGGTATTCAAACAGACTTCTTGCCACAAGCAAACACACGACGGCTGTATAAAAATTCATGGCGTAATGTGTGAGCTAACGTAACATCTGTGATCACTCACGCAACTTTCAAGGTGCGTTGTAATGGAGATCTGGGAAATTCACCTCAAGGGTAAACTTGAAATTACCGAAAGCAGAGTGCGCGGAGTTCTCAGAATCTGCAGACAAAGCCATTCAAGTTTTAATTACTGCAGACTCTGTATAATATGAATATTTTATTACTCATGTATGGCAAGACAATTTTACCGCTAGACTGGTACATGTATTTTGGATAAATAATTTATCTCGTAACACTTCATGAAGTATTTTGTGGTCCGTTTGAAGCTTCGTCATATACTAGAAACTTCTGTATCCTTATCATAAGAAATGATCGACATTTTCACCACGTGACTTTTCACAAATTAGATTCACAAATACTTTTTATATACATTACGTCAGGATTAAGAGGATTCCCAGTCCTTGTGGCGACATGTGGAGAAGTCGAATATTAGTACTTCATGATATTATGTAAATGCAGGCTCGTTTCTACGCTACATTTTACAAAGGTATTAGTCCTTGGAACTTGTGTCATTCAGGAGGGAGAGTATGATACTGCTTACTGGATAGTCGGAATACAAATACTATTAATAATGGAAAAAATTTAATATCTGTTGTGAATATGACCAATGTTTGATGTTGTCCCGCTTAGAGCAGAGAAATTGCCGATCTCTACTCTTCCAGACATCATATGTTGCTTGTATTCGAAACACAAACACATAATATATGATAAAATTTGAATACCCGAATATTGACAAAACCTACGGATACCTAGTTTAATAATCCTTGTGCCTGCTGTTCTGTACGCGTAATTGATAGTTTGCTATACCACATAAAGAGAGCTGTAAAGAACGATTGACTCTTATGTGACAATTTACCTCTTACTCTATAACTTCGAACTTTCGCGTTTTTAGAAAAAATCGAATCCTTTCAGCAAAGAGCAGACTCTAGTGTAGTTTGCATTATACAATATTCTTATATATAATGCAATATATTCAAACGTTGCGGTTGTTTCTCTTAATTCAATGGTATTGTTATCTTCAAACCATCACAATGCGTCGAGATACGAAGGGAGATCTTAAGACTTTAGTTGGGGTTGTAGGATCGCGGTCGGATTCAATACTTTTCTCTCCGGGACACAACTTCTCTTTGTAGACAGAACTACAAATATTTTGGCCCACCTATTTGGGTCTTGAGAGAATTTGGGATTCACAGTCGAACAGATCTTAGTTTCTGTCGCACTCTGGGTACAATCTACGTGCAATAGCAACTTCATTTTGTTGATTTTTTCCTAAACAGCAAGTCGGTCAATACTATGATGTGTCTACTATGATTCGGCATGTTTACTTTTTACAATGTACAATACTCGTATATTTCAGTCCACATAAATTAATAAGGGCGAGTGTTTAGTGTTTGAAGTGGGTCCTTTGAAATTGTAACTAAATTTCTTTTCATGTAATGAAATAGTTTATACAATACCAAGATCAAATCACATCTGTGAAATGTAGTAAAAATTAGTAGTATTTTCAAATATATTATTTAATAGAAACTAGATTGATTAAAAATTAAAGAGATAGCGACCATGAACTGAAAGATGATTCCTATGGGGAGTTTGTGTATTTGTGAGAATTATATTCAGTCTATCATACTACATATTAATTTCTTATATCATTTTTGTTTTCTCTACATTAAGAACTTTGACCGATCTGGGTAGATTTGTAATGCTTTTAATCTTTTAACACTAAATTTTGTAAACAGGTTTGTCACTTTGTCAAATGCTTCGTCAATGATGTAAATTTATTTGCTTGGATACATGGTATTCAGTTCCGAAAACATACGATTTAGTAAACATCATAGGCATAATACATCAATTTCTTCTATACCAGAAAGAAAGATAGGCCACAATATTCAAGAAAATACGAACCTACAAAGAAAAGTCGTCTTTCTTAACATAGTGAATATAAGTCTTATCCTAAATACACCGAAGGGCAACCGAAGGTATTTGAATGGATATCTAAAAGTAATTAAACTAAAACAAATATTCTTACGTGGGACAACTAGTGGATTTTCAGAGTACAATTACAATTGAAACTTCTCCTTCTGTTACTCACTCAGTACTTTGAACCGTCCCATCTCGTGACATTTGTCTACCAGACTAAAAGAAACATTTCAAATCGTCCTTTCCACTGGACTGCCTCTCAAACGAACTCTTGGAGCGACATCCACTCGCAGAGGTCTCACGCTGCGCGCAAGTCCCAAAGGCTGACGTTCGCTCCGACGCCTTTCTGAGCGATGTCAGCGCACGGGAGACCGCTCAGTTAATTAACGCGATCGTTTATAGTTGTTCCGAGTACTCTCCAGGAGTTAAAAAGTGCTACTATACTCGATTTCTTTTTCTCTGTGTTACACTGTATACTTTGTCGTCTCTCATAAAATCCCGACTCTTTTCGAACAAGTGAATGTCAAAGTGAAATTTCGAAATCTACAAAAAGAATCGTTTACTCAACTATCATACGTGCGCGTTATATGAATATTATTTGTAACATGATGTATCACCATAGTGATGAAACATGTCTATTTTTCTTTATATTTCTTAAAGAGCTATTTCATGGTCCATTTCATTAATTAAGTTGAATTTACCTAAACTTTTAATTCAAAATTTTTGATTCTTAAAATAATGTATGAATTTTGAATTGCCAAACCGCTTTAGAACCAGTTGTTGAGAGAGCCTCACTTTCTACGGTGGAGGTTAGTAGTTCACTTTAATTGTTTACTGGAACCGTTTCTTCTCCACTGTGCTCGAATATTTGAACCTCGTCTCGGAAAATAAAGTGATCTAACAGTAAAAGAAGGATGTCATTTACAAATTCACTCATTTGGCTTCATTACAGTCCGTGACATAAAGCTATCTTTCTAAAATAGTTTTCAACTAGTGCTTCAATCAAAAGTTAACTTTGATCCAACACCACTTCCACAATTGAAATATATTTCTAGTCAGTTTTGGAAGAAATTTCTTAATAATAGACAGAGTTCATAATAAGCGTGCTCGATCTTAAACGAAGTTAACTTTAAGAGGCACTTAATTGAACTTACTACTACTATTCAAATTCTCACGACTGGAACGTCAATGAAGTCCGCTGTAGTGTTACCTAATACACAGAGTACGAACGTTTTAAAATTATAATCCAATTTGTGTTTAAAACAAAATACCAAGAAATACTACGAGCTTGAAATGTAAGATTATGATTCCATATATGTCCATAATACAAAAATTTGTGACAATTCCTGAAGAATAAAAGGAGAAGAGCAGGAACAGGAATCTGGCTGAGGAGTGCTGTGGAATGTGTGTCCTAATAATTGTGTTTTCTAATTATATTGGAAATGTTTTAAGATGGAAAGTATTCATGTTTGTATAAATTGGCTCAGAAAAATATTCCAAGTCCCGCGCGCTTGGAGATTTGGAGCCGTTAGATTTGCAACGCTACGTCTTTGCGACGGGGGAAAAGCTCCTCACTTTCGTTCAACCAATCGTACGCAAAAACTTGAAACTGCTTTCATATTTGGCGGATCAATAGAAGACTAGTACTGGCGAACATACCCCTATTAAATCGTAACGAGAAAAAATGTTCTATTACGCCGCTATTAAAGAAATATTTTGTAAATTTTTATTATTCACATTTTGTACTTCCATACATTTTTAACTTCAATACACTTTATAATTCTCTCTATATAAATGACATACCAAGATTCGTTGTCTCACAAGGCCTTTCTAGATAATATAAAATGTATTAGAGTTTCTGTAAAAACGTTTGCGCCTTACTGTAAAATCAATATTGTTTGTGTGTTGAACAAAAAAAATTTATACGAATAGGGTTTTTCATTGAAGTATTTATGTGACTTATGCGGAATACTTAAAAGGCGTTCTACTTTTTGCTGCCTTTTAAAATAGAAAATAAGATCGCCGAAGAGTTCTTCCCGGACAGACCACGGAGACGCGAATGATACGTCACTTTTATTTAACAAATAGAACGTAGAATTACAGAACCTTTTATATTTGGTGGTCTAATGGTAGAGAAGAAACAACGAAGAGATTCGCAATAAAACTCTCGGAGATAAATGTTGAATTTTATCACTATTAGTGTCTTGTCGAGTATGCCCAACTAAGCATGTTAGAATGGGGTGTACATTACAAGCAGCGAGGAAGAGGTGTACCATTACAACCTCAGATTATGTCCGTAGGTCGCAGTGGTGTTGCATACCACCCGGTTGTAAGATCCATGTATGCAATTTCATATGAGCAAATTCAGAAATTACAGCAGGAAATAAAAGATCGAGTTAAATAAATGTCGCAGAATATTTTTTCGTCTTCTCCTTTTTCTTTTTCCGTCAGATGAGCAAGCAAGGTGAACCAGAGTACTAGAACATGTAGAATTCAGGTCATTGAGAATGCGCAAGTACAGCAATGTCGCGGAAGTGTAGATCAAGTGTCGAAAGTAAAGAACAGGTGTAAAATCACAACAGCAATAGGAAAACCAACTCCTTGTCTCAAAAATCCTCTTTTTTTTAAATTAAAAGAGAACTCATAGGGTGTATTATTGTGGAATTTGTTTGTCAATGCAATTTTGGGGGTATTGTGTCTCTGTGCTTTTCTGAGGTGAAGTGAGAAATACACACGAGTATACACAGAAAAACAACATGAATCTTCCGATGTCCTGGGAGAAAAACGGGGAACATACAATAATGGATTGGGGATGTACAATTAATGTATTAGAAACTGGGGAATCAAGTTCTTTTGAAGAAAAGGTCTCACCGAAACAAACTGGGGTACCGATGGCAGGGTTTGGGAGTAACGTGCCTTTCATACCGAATTTTTCTGGGGACGATGAGGTGTCCATCGAAACTTTTTTGAATAGAGTTAGAATTATCAGCCATTTTAATGGCTGGAGTGAGCAGCAGATTCTAGCAGCAGCTAGGTTATGGCTGAGCGGCACAACGGCCACATTTTTAGAATGTAATCCACATTTTTCGGATAATTACGGAGGAATTACTATAGGACGTAAAAATAGATTTTTGCCAAAAATTTTGAGAATTGCACTGGAAAAATTATTCACAAATTGTACCCAAAGACAGAATGAAGGGGTTATGAAATTTGCAACACGTTTAAGAGGGATCTGTAAAAAATTGCTACTTTCCTATGAGAATATGAAGAAACAATCGTTAGAGGACTTGTTGGACGAGAGACTTTTAGATCAATTTCTATCGGGATTGAAGCCAGAATTAGGGTGTTTAGTTACGGTAAGGGAACCCAGGACCATGTTGCAAGCTGAGACATTTGCATTATCTGAAGAACAATTAATTAAAAGTTATTCAACGTACGGCGAACGAACGAGTTCAGTAGCGGCTGTACACGCAGCAGAGCGACCGCCAGCGTCCTTGCCACGCAGCGTCAGCGGTATGCCGACGGCGGGTAAGAGCGACAACAGCACGTACGCACAATCGCGTAAGAAACTGCTGAGATGTTATAATTGTGGAATGGTCAGACATTTCGCCAACAGCTGTAGAATAAGGTCAAAGGAATGTATGATTTGTGGGTGTTTCGAAATGAACCTGCAGGTGGCATGTTAGGCGCACCTGGACTGGGCAGACGCCTCTTGCGTACAAGTGCCGCCCGCGCTTGCGCAGTTCGTCAGAATTGACGTTCCCGCCTTGAAGATATATTAATTATTCTTCAGTAATCTGCTGTCCCGCAGCGGCAACGGTAAGCTATAAACAGCCGCTGTTCGCTCGCAAAAGGGTAGTTCAAACTTACGCCGCCAGGGCGCACCAGTGACCGGCCGAAGATATATAGACCTCGAAGAAATATCTCTGAATTCCTGCGTCTGAGAGCGCGGCGGTAGCTCGACCTTGACCGTCGAAAAATATGGTATTCACATGTTGTAATCTTTAGGGCTGCCTTGTACGATCACGAGACGAAGAATAAAAAATACGTATTGTATCGTATATAATTTGTTTTATGCTCATTTTTCATATTGAAACATTTATTTAACATTCACCTTATAATAGTGTGAATTATTCTTGATTGAACATATTATTGGCGAGGCAATTGAATTTCTTCACGACAATGAAATCTTGTTTTTTATAAGCTCCAATGAGATTAATTCTTCTTCAACAATAGGTGTATATTTTTTATTGAAGTGATCTTCTTTGCATTCATTCTTGTTAAAAACCTGCTCCAGATTAACCAGAACGGGCGCTGTGTCGAGATAAGCGGCATCTTCTGATTTTACTGTGTTTGTGTGAACAGTGGGAAACAGCATGAAATTCAAGAATGTCCATTTACAATATGTGTGCTTTACGGGGAAGCTGGGCATTTAACTTTGACATACGCAAAAAACTCCATTCTACCGGTTGTTCCACAAAAGAGTCCGTAATTTTCGCTGTTCAAACGGTTCCAGGCTTAAAATTAGAAGTGAAAATATGGGGGCAGAGGTTTCATTTTTTAATCGACACAGATTCGGCAGTCACTACTTTGGACACTAAAAAGTTTCCTTTAGGTGTTCTTCCTTTAAGAAAATATACGCAAAGTATAACCAGCGCGTCAGGACACAAGTTGAACGTGTATGGACAACGATTATTGGAATTAGAAATAGAAGGTATGAAATATGAACATGATTTATTAAGAATGCAATTAGAATCGAATCAATATGATGGCATAATCAGTTTAGATTTTTTAAAGAAATTTAACAGTTACATTTGTCCAGGGAATAAGACAATTATTTTGTCAGAAGATCATGTAGTGCCATTGTTTTCTTCGGAAAGAAATGAAGATATAAATGTGATAAATAATGACGAGCAAGGTGAGAATATCATGCATCCGTATGATGAAAAAATAGATTTTTTGGGGGATCTAGATAAAAAAATCGCAAGAAATTTGCAAACTCCACTAGTAGTTACGAGTAATAGTTCAGATATTAAGGTGGGAAATGTGCAACTAAGCAGTTGGGAAATATTTGATGCACAGTGTAGGCAGGAAGTTGAGAAATTGAAAGAGCCATTGAGTCCAATAGTTACGAAATATGGTTTAGACAGCAACGAGAAAAACAAAGTGTGTCAAGTAGCTGACGATCGTTCTAAAAGTGTGAATGAAGTATGTCAAGAGAACAATTCTGGGAATTTAGGAAAACGAGTAAATGAGTTCCAGGCTTCAGGAATATGTTGGCTGATAGAGCAGGGGAACACGGTTGATGCTGAGGGGCAAGGGATGTCTACAGATGGTTGCCAGGCAGGCAGAGAAAGTATGACTAGGGTCCGGGAAGCAGGTCAAAGTGTTCAGAACATAGAAGCTGGAATAGTTACCGGGACAACCGAGCAACCAGATACATTGGTACCTGGGGAAGCAGATATTTGTGGGAGAAATTATTGTGTGAATAGTTACCCTATTAAGCTAGGTGTAAATGAGACAGAATTTTCAGAAGAGTTTGAGCAAGTAAGAGAAAGCCCGAGAAGCTTTGATAAAACAGTAGTCAGTGAACAAGTCGCTAAGGTCAAAAGTGAAAACGTAGTTGGGATATCGCGGAACAGCTCGTGTATTCAAAGAAAAGATTTTATGGATTTACCTTACCCAGCACGGTTTACACCTGAGACCGTCTGGGAAACAGCACTTCGGCTGTCTTCTAGCTTCACATCTGACCTCACATCATCCACCTGCCCCACTACCCACTCCTACACCTCCTCCTGCACCTACCTCTTCTCCTCGTCCTTCTGCTCCTAACTCATCTCCTCCTCCTCCTACCTCATCTCCTCCTACCTCATCTCCTCCTTCTGGTCCTACCTCATCTGCTCCTACCTCATCTCCTCCTTCTGTTCCTACCTTATCTCCTCCTCCTACCTCATCTTCTCCTTCTGCTCCTACCTCATCACCATCTCCTCTTCCTATCTCGACACCCATTTCTTCTCTTTTCCCTGTTCTTTCACCTACTGCTTCCTCATCTCGCACGTCCTCATCTATTCCTCCTGCCGCCCCCATACACAGTTACAACTTGGGCTTAGGAGTACGATGTGGTACTCAAAGGTGACAATCGCGTACAGGTGCAGTGTTCGAGCTTGATCCGGAACTAGAAGCTGTACCAATTTCAAATTCCTCTCCACAATCTAACGTCGATTCCATTTCTCGTGAGTCACAAACTTTTTGCGAAAATAATATAATTATATTTCATCATAATGTCCAATCCCTTTCAAACAAATTGACAGACATTGAAATTCTGGTACACGAAAGTCGATTCGATTTGCTATCTCTCACAGAGCATTGACTTTCAACTAAGAACATCAACGATACTGCTATTTCTAATTATTATTTGGCAAGTTCCTACTGTCGGCAAAATTTTAAAGGAAAAAAATCCCCACGGAGGTACGTGTATCTACATTCGTAATAATATTTTATCTTCTCCACTGACAGGCTACGAGAACTTCTGCATAGATAGTGTGTTCGAATTTTCTGCAGTTAATCTGACCGACACCGGTATTGTTGTTTTGTGTATTTATAGACCTCCTCAATCAGATCTTGACATATTTTTGAGGAACTTCGAAAATGTTTTAAAACATATCATACATAAATCTACTAAATCTATCGTTATATGTGGTGATTTCAACAACGATTTCTGAGTACAACCGACTCTGCACATTCACCAATTAATCGATTCAAGAATCTTATCGATTCCTCCAACCTTATTACTACTATAAACGACCACACTCGCCTCTCCGGTACATCTCAAACATTGCAAAATCATATTATCGTCAACAATGGAATCTCGTATCTCTCTGAAGTGTTTATCGCCGGAAACAGCAATCATCGTGCTCAAGTATTGACTATTAATAATAAACTATAACCGCTTAAAATCCTTTACAAATTTACAAGATATTTTAATGACATAAATAAATCCATATTCGTAAATTATTTGCGTGAAGAAACATGGAAAGATGTTTACAATTGCCAAAACACCGACGACAAATTCAATGTATTTATCTCAACATTCCTAAAACATTACAACTCT
>NNCF01126887.1:48305-84495 GCA_002313205.1 Laupala kohalensis
ATATAATTCCCTGCCCAAGTATATAAAAGACATTATGAAATTGAATCTGTTCAAATCCGCGGTTAAAAACTACCTCCTGCACCAGTGCCTCTACACTGTAAAATAATTTATTAATTTTAATAAAAGTTAAATTCGTCTTGTACGTTATCACGCCATTGCTGTAGTACGTTTTTAAATAACTTGTAACAATTTCATAAACAATTTTCTTGCATGGTTGTGTCGCCGTATGGCTCATATTAATTTAGTTTTATGTGTACTCAATATTGGCACGGTTGTGTACATAAATTCTGTAGCCCCATCCTGGCCCGGGTTTTTCTCAATTTTTCCTGCGAGTAGAGGTGGATTTCTTATACAGGTTCTCTAGGCTTTGTCTGGGGGCGTGTTTATTGTAACAATAAATCGTGAATTTAGTGTTTTTTCAACTCTTATGATTTTTAAACACTATACTCAGAATAATCTATAGTTCGATAATAACTTGTACCTGTAAATTTACAAACATATTTGCGTTAAATTGCAAACATATTGACATTATATATGTATTATAACTCGCAGCTAACTTTTTATCTTATCTAGGAATTTTTGCTGAAATTTTGAATCCGCCTCTGCCTTAGGGCCTTTGATCGGAATTGATGGGATGGTCCCTTGCTTCCTGTGAGAGAGTAAATTAGTTTATTGTCCTCCACGTTGTCATATGCAGTTTGTACTGTTTTTTGACAATAAATTTATTATTATTATTATTATTTATTTATTATGGATCAAGGTAAAACAGTTAGGTTATCTGAGAAAATAGTATTAGCACCGAATTCATTAAAAATGGTTCGAGTGAAGTTAAATGAAGATGTAGGTGTGGAGGTATTAATTAAGGAGGCTCTAGCAGATAATATAGTTTCGAGTTTATGTGTAGTTAACACTGCACAAACAATACCGGTAATATGTGTGAACTCATCTCACAAAGAAGAAAAATTAAGAACTGAACGAGGAGTGGACTACGAGGTGGTGGATATGGGAAAAAATTATGAAGTATGCGTATGTGGAAAGGAACTTTACGTATGACCCGACCAGGAAAAGAAGCAATGGAATTTTTTAGATCAGTTTACGTTGCATGGGGTTCCTTGGGAGATTAAAAAAAGCATCGAACGATTATTAGATTAATTCTCAGACATCTTTGTATGGAAGAGGAATAAATTGGGGTGTACAAATATAGTCTCGCTCACCAAACGGGTAGAGATGACAGGCGGATTAAGAAACAAACATATCGAGTACCGCATGCGCAACGGCATGAATTGGAAAAGTCCATACAGGAAATATTAGAACAGGGCATAATATCGCAAACCGACAGTCCGTGGGCCTCGCCAATTATTGGATGTAGTGGGTATAGGCAGGTGGAAGTGGAAGAGCAAGGTAAACCTTTTACTGCGTTCTCCACTCCTACTGGTCATTACCAGTGTAATAGATTGGCTTTCGGCTTATGCAATGGTCCAGCGGTTTCATGAGGCTAATGTCTATTGTCATGAAGGGGATGATAAATAAGGGGTGCATAATATATCTGGATGATATACTTCGATATGACGTGAATATGGAAGACCACTTGGAAGGGCTCCGAGAAGTGTTTAAGAGATTGAGGAAGGCAAATTTGAAATTAAAACGTAGCAAATGTCAGTTTTTTTTAAAAGAAGTCAAATTTTTGGGACATGCCTTATCGCAAACTGGGTTGAGACCAGAAGAGGAGAAAATAGAAGCAATCCGAGAGTTTCCCGTTCCGAAGTGTGTGAAAGAGGTTCAATATTTTTTAGGGTTTGCGGGATTCTATCGCAAGTTTATTAGAATTTTTTCGGGAATAGCTAGTTTGTCAGATCTTACAAGGAACAAAGTTAAATTTTCGTGGCAGTCTCAACATCAAGAGGCTTTTGAATTGTTGAAAAAGGTTCTGACTCAACATCCGGTTCTGCTGTTTCCGGATTTCTCCAGACCATTCGTGTTAACGACGGATGCGTCACCAGTGGGCATTGGAGGTGTCCTTTTGCAGCAACTTGACAGCGACGAGCATCTAATCGCTTGCGCGAGTAAAAATCTGTCGTTGCAGCAAAGTCGGTTCAGTGCTACTGCGATAGAGTGCCTAGCTGGCTTGGAAATGGTTTGAAAATTTCGTGTGTATTTGCTAGGTCGGCCATTTGTGTTAGTAACAGATCATAAAGCATTAAAATGTCTGCTGACATAGTCAATGGCCAGGTGGGTGATGGAGCTGTCCGAGTATACATTCTCTGTACAGTATTGACCTGGGGTGCAAATTCCACATGCGGACGCACTTTCCCGAATACACAGTGGAGTATGGGCAATTTCTGGGGTGTTGGAGGATTATGAACCAAATTGGGATATGGAGTGGATAAGAACTGAACAGAGGTGTCCAAATTTTAAAAAAACAATTTCAATTAGCTCTTGAGACAAAAACATGTTATTACTTAAATGAGCAGGGAGTATTATGTAGAATACACACACCGCCCCCGGAGCCAGTCACATCAATATGCGAACCACTGTCGATGAGGCAGCATATTTTGGGCAGATGTCATAATAACCCTTTGGCAGGTCACAGGGGATTTACTGCTACCTTGGATATGGTACGAAGGTTTTTTAACTGGCCAGGGTCGTATGGACACGTAAAGTGGTACGTGCAGAAGTGTTTGATTTGTAAAGCAAGAAAAGGAGAAAAGAAGCCTCTTCCCGTAGAAGAGGCGTCAAAGGCTTCGAAGCCGTTTGAAAAGGTGTCACTGGATATAGTGGGATCACTTGTTAAGATCGCGGGAACAAATATATCTTAACTTGTCAAGATCATTATACGCGTTACCCTGAGTCAATCGCAATACCGGACCAGTCGGCTGAGACAGTAGCCCGGGCGTTTGTCGATCAAGTAGTGTGTCGCCACGGAGTGTCAGAGATGCTCCTCACTGACAGGGGAACGAACTTCACGTTCATATTGATGAAGGAAGTTTGCGGGATACTTGGTGTGAAGCAAATATTCACGTCGGCGTATAACCCGGCGGCGAATGGGAAGTTGGAGCGAGCTCACCAGTCTTTCTGTAATTTCATGTTACGTGAACCTAGACCATCGGGAGTGGGATAACCATCTCCAGTTCGCATTATTTGTTTATCGAAATGCGAGGCATAGAATAACACGGTTTAGTCTAGCATCCTTGGTGTATAGGCGAGAATTATCTCCACCATGGGACGCCGTACTGTCGTTAAACACGAAACGAAATAAGGACGTGTTAGTAAGGAATTTACAGTTAGCTCACAATGAAGCTAGGAGGTATAATTTAGAAAACTCTCAGTTAGAAATAGACAAAGTAAATAAAGGAAGGGTACTTACCCCCATTCATGAAGGACAGTGGGTGCTGTTAAAAAGTTTCAGGATGTTACCAAGACATACTAGGAAATTCGCACCACGGTGGGAGGGACCGTACATTGTACGAGGGACAAAAACACCAGTTACCTTTCTGATAGAACACGTACACACATGGCGCACAGTGTGCGCCAACCACAGGAACTTGTTGCTTCTACCTCAGGAGGTAGAGGAGCAATCACCCAGGGTAGTGTTGGCAAGGACGACACAGTAAGCACGGGGAAGGAGTGTGGGTGCAGAGCTGAAGGGGGTTGAGCAGTCTGTTCAACCAAAGGCAAGGTCACTATACAAACTTCGCCCAAGGCTAGGGAGTACACGTACAAAATAAGTGTACAGAGAAAATCAACTTGCGAGTCAGATGGATTTCGAGTTGGGGAGCGTGCCGGACCTCTCCAGGAGGCTGCGGACGCCTGGAGGCAGCGCAGTGCGCCGATGTCGGAAGGATGGTCGGGGTGCCAGACGGACGGGGGTGTGGGGGAAGGACGACTTATCAGTCAGGCCTTCACCTGCCACGCGCCTGGATCCGGGGACAACCGACATCGAGCTAGAGGGGGTTACCTCTCGGAAGGGAGGGAAGTTGGAGACAGGTTGCCAGTGCTCATGCCGGGAGAGTATAGGAAACTCCGGGCGAAGTTGAGGGCAAAAGAAAGACAGCAACTGAGAAGGAAATTAAAGGAAAATAATAAGTGTTGTAATTGTAAATAACATGTAGATCTTACATGTGGACGCTTGGGCAGCCACTGGCGAAGATGGGACTTTAATGGGTATTCGCGTTAACGTGTGGACTAGTGAACGTGACTGCGATGGGTTTTGTGCCACGGGACAAAGTGGTAGTGTCGTGTGCCGAGTGATGGGTCAGCATTGACTTACACATACCGGAAGCAGAGGGAGCGCTGGGTCAGGTAACTGATCAGGCTATCAGGTTCTTTTCACAGATCGAAGAACTCTGTAAACACTCGAGTGCGAAGGCGTGGACACCTGTATTGGAACAATATAGAAATACAGTCGTGTGGGAATTGGGAAGATTACACGAACAAATAAAAGGCATGAAGCGAAGTGCACGAAACAAAAGAGGGTTAATGAATGTCCTAACGTAAGGGTTACATTGTATGGCTGGGGTTGCGACAGAGGAGCAGATTAGGGAATTACAAGAACGTATTTCCCATGTTCAAGAGGATGCACAGATGGCGCTTAACGCCCGTGTTACCTTTTTATCTAATGTTTCGGCAACTCTGGGGAGGCGTGACCATATGCTGTCAACTACTGTAGGGGCACTGAATGCTTTACATGAAACTATTCAGGGGAACCATAGCGTTCTTGTGGAGCTGGTATCACTTTACCAAGAGACTGGGGTAGTGAGAGGTAGAATTCAGGAGGGGTGTGCTGCGCTGATGCAACACTTGCAGTCATTAAAGCTGTTCCTGCAGGGGATACAGACCAGGATGGCTATAGCAGAGCTGGGAAAATTTTCTCCTACTATTCTTCCTCCTAATCTTCTTCTTTCCGTCTTGGCTAACGCATCAAGTTCGCTAACAGACAGCCTGGAGTTCGTGGGATTCGAGAGCAGGTTGTTGCATACGGTATACGAGGTAGCACGGGTGCGTGTACTAAGTAGTACCCATGGCACAACCATAGTAGTCAGCTTACCACTCCACAAGGGTCATGAGTTCCGGATGTATACTCTGGCATGGCCGGTGGTAGTAGGAAATTCTGGGCGAAGCGTGGTCTTGACACCTGACTCTCCTTATCTTCTCGTTTCTTCTAATTCTTCGCAATTCGTATTCTTAGATGCACTGGGCGGCTGTCGCGAGGCGTCCGTCGCAGTGTGTTCTTCTCCAAAACCAATCTTTTCTTCTTCCGCCCGCTCGTGCAGTATAGCGGTGTTTCTAAATGACTCAGACCGGATACACCAAGATTGCAGGGTCAGCGTAGCAAAGACTCCGTATGAACTGTTCGCGTCAGGGGAAACTCCTGGTAAATGGTACTACGCGGTCAGCGAGAAAACCTGGTTGAGTATTTCGTGTAAAGGTCAGCAGTCCAGAATTCAATTACATCGGAAGGGGAGTTTTTCTCTACCACCCGGATGCGCTGGTCATGCCTCCTTCCAATATTTACCCCCATTTTTTAGTATATTTAATTTTTCAATGCCGCCTGTAGTTACAACAGTACAACCCTGGTCTTTAGGAATTCACAACTTCTCTGAATTGATGTTAAAAGAAGAGACAAATACAGTAAGTTTCTGGAGTCTCTCAAGAGCCAAGACACGCATAAAGTGCCGAGCATGCCGTTGGAAGAGGTCAAAAGACATTTGACACTATGGCGATCAGGTCAAGAGAGTATAGTGGAAATAGGAGTAATATCATGGATTGTGTATATAATGTTAGAAATTATAGTGTTAACTGTGTTAAGTTGTACAATACTCAAGTGTAGGAAAAAGAAATCTGAAGAGCAGGAAAATGGGACTGTATCAGTAATAAATATGGTTCCGATGCTGAACCTTGTTCCATTGTTTCCTCACTTGTAAATATTTTTTTTTTTCTTTACTGTTATGAAATGTGAATTGATGTGTTATCTTGTATAGGATTGTGTAAAAAATATACTTTTTTGTTGTGAATGTTTATTGGGAAAAAAGAAGGGAGGGAATTTTTTTAAATGGTAAGTTAGATTTTAAAAGCGCAAGCGAGATATTGTGGAACAAATTGTAAATATTCATATATAGTTTTTAGTGCGCAATGTGACATGATGCAAGCAAAGTGTATGTATATAGGTGTCAATTGGGCATTGGCGTAGCAGGAGTGAGACTTCCCTTTTTTTGGAAGGGGGGAGATGTCGTGACGCCACCTCGAGTATGCCCAACTAAGCATGTTAGAATGGGGTCAGGCGCGCTAGCAGACGAAAGTAGGTTACGAGGTTGTGACATCAGGCTATAAACCGTATATATGGGGTAAGATCAGAGGATCTCGCCCACTCTCTACTCTCTCGCCACCTGGCCTACCAGCCGGAACGAACCGGGACCTCCAACCTCCACTCCGACCGAGATGCTTACTGACATCCGCCGAACTACGATAGCCTGACGAGCATGACCTCACCAACACTTCTCTCTGGGCCTGCACCCCATCAACCGTCTTTGTGAGTATTAAACCCCTAAGTCAAATTCTCTCCTTTTAGACCCTAAATGTGTCCATGGCATATGGAAATAAAGCATATTGTCATCAATTAAGATGTGTTGTTTGTTGTAGATCCAAGTGTTTTTCGAAGATTTTATATTATTTGCAATTATTGTTTAATATCAAGATATGTAACAGAAATAATATATTACGAGCGAACAAGAATGGAAAAAAATGTTATCAAAACACTCTCACAAATTGAAAAGCACTGATCATACATAAATATATCCATAGGATGTATTAAGACAAACACATTATTTAGACGCATCTAACTTATAAAACCCTATTCTCAAGCTCAAGAATGTTACTAAATGTAGTTTTCATCTGAACAAACACAATTTAAAAAGCCACATTACATTTATTTCAATTTCTGAATTTTTGTCTGGATATATACTGGTCACTGAAGATGAAACTTTCGTTATTTAATTCAGTAGGATTTCATGTTCAATAACCTGGAATAATACCACTTTAGAATGCATCGATCGAGAAGACAAACGTAATTATGGAGAGATATCGCAATGACAAATTTACTATCAGTCATACGTTATATTCGTTAAGAAATATTATGTTTCAACACTCTTAATATTAGATCCCACTCTAAACCATATACCTTATTGATTTTTAGTCAGAATGTTAAAATTCACTTTTTTAATTATAATAAGTCTGATATTAGTAAATGTTAGGGTTGGTTGTCCTTGTAAGTTTCATTCAAAGGCACACATGGCGACTAACACATGTCTCGAATGCAAAAGCAGCAATACCAAATTTGAATGTTTCTAAAGTGGGAATTGGAAGAGCCACATTACAAAGTGTGAATAAAATAAAGTTACACGAGACAATTGTATAAAACAATTTTAATTCTTGAGGAAGTAAGGTTCTATTAAAATAATAAAGAAATTATAAATGATTGCCCATTTTTGATTTTCTTAGCATTGTATGTTTCAATTTTTTTCGACACGTTGAACAAAAATAAAAGACGTCATATGATATGAAAATGAACTGCGAAAGCTTGTTATTCCCTCATACGCCAACAACTTGGTGTTATGCGACGTTGCCCAATAGAATGTTTACATTTTTCGTCAGAGCTTTCATAAAGATTTTGTTTATTTCACCTCATACATACATTCTTAGCTGATTTATAATTGAATTCGCTTTCAAAAATGTTTTCTCATATATCACCTGGGATTGACCAGTGGCTTATTCATCGTATACACGTAAAATAGTTCATTTTACATTCAGAATTTACAAGTAAAAATATTCATAGAAAATAAAAGTTTGTCAACCCATAGAAATATATACAAAATTTTCTTCGTATTTGTCAATTTTTGTTCATTCTTCTACGACTGTAAGTAGACATATTTGCAATACCTTATCTTATCTGATCATATGACCACGTGTTTCTCTGTGGATGGGGAACGTGATTTACATGTCTCTTTGGTGCAGGAATGGATTGCATGGCAAGAGGAAGAGGAAATTCTCCACTGGCCCTCAAATGTCCCTGACCTCAACCCAATCGAAAACATGTGGGCGGAGACGAAGCGTGTCATGGCCGAAAATTGGCCTGATCCACCTCCCACAATCACTGATGCGCTCTGGGATGTTATATGTGAACGTGGGGGGATATTGCTAACAGCACGACTGATGCGTCCACCTCAGTTAATTCAATCCCTAGACGGTAGCAAGACGTGATAGGCTGTGACGGGTGCTGGACTCGTTAATAAATTACCAAAGCAGCCCATTTAAGGACTCAAAAATACAAACAATGTAATCCACAACTATGTGAGCGTTTAATACTTTGAGTAAAAGATGTTTAGTCTTCTAAGTTAAAGTTTGAAACTAAAAATATAAAAATAAAGTGGATTCGAACTAGATCACTTCATACTTTCTATCTAGCGATCAATTACTTTAACAATGTGCCAAACAACCTGTTTAAAACCCATCTGTTTCGAAATGATCATGTAGGTAACAGAAAAAGCACACCTGAAATGATCAACCAGCTATTGCATGCAAGGGAGCTACACGCTTGCGCAGTTCGGCAGAATTGACGTTCCCGCCTTGAAGATATAGTAAAATATTCTTCAGTAAGCTGTTGACCGCAGCTCGAACAACATTGAATCATATCATAGCTGCTACTCCCTCGCAAAAGGGTAGTTTAAACTTACGCCACCAGGGCGCACCAGTGACCGGCTGAAACTGATTAGTCCTCGAAGGAAATATTTCAAAATTCCTGCGTCAGAGAGCGCGGCGGTAGCTCGACCTTGAGCGTCGAATAATATGGTATTCATTTGTTTCTTTTTTATTGTATATTTTTAGGGCTGCCTTTGTACGAGCAACGAGACGAAGAATAAAAAATACGTATTGTATCGTATATAATTTTTTCATATTGAAACATTTATTTAACATTCACATTATAAATAGTGTGAATTATTTCTTGATTGAACTTATTATTGGCGAGGCATTTGAAATTCTTCACGACAATGAAATCTTGTTTTTTATAAGCTCCAATGAGATTAATTCTGCTTCAACAACAGGTGTATTTTTTATTGAAGTGATCTTCTTTGCATTCACTCTTGTAAAAACGCTGTTCCTAGGATCCAGATGTCTTCTGGTCCAGATGTCTTCTGGCTGAATCTTCTAGCAGAATTTCGTGTTTTGTGTTAAACACCATCGTTCTTACTTTCTGATTCCAAACGATGAAATTATAAGACCTTTTTAATTATACAAAAATCATCGTTTTAAATAAAATTATATTTGACCCGCCCTTTAACAGTTATTGATTATCATTAGTTTAATACGGTTATTATTAATTTTGTTGTTTTTTTCTACTGTTTCTAAAACTATCAAAGTAATAATGATGTGTAGTTTTTCATGCTCAGTGTTTCTATTCTTAGCAAGTCATACAAATACGAATGCTATTTTATTGCTACGAATACTGTTAGTTTTAACCAATAAGTAGAGATAACTATTTTATTTTTTAAATATTGTCTTCCAAATGTATAATATGATAAATGTAGATGCTATATGAATTTATTTTTATTGAAAATATGCTTTGGAATTAAATTAGACAAATTAAGGCATGACCATTTCCTATTCAACATTTTTATTACGATCAAGTATACGTTTTGGTGAGCTTAGTAAACAATACTCTGGATCTTAGTAAACTCTTCGTTTAGAATTAGAAACTCTCGAATTACTTTTTCTTTAAATATTTGTAGAATTGATTGTTTTTTAATTCAATAATGAATTTTTGCATGGGTGAATTGAACTTTTAAAAAATTTTCAAAAATTCCTCGTGAGATATGTTATTGAATACTTTCATTCACAAATGAACAAACTAAAAATACCGTAACTTAAGAGTTCATGTATAGAAATTATTTAATTCATACGTTTAAGTAATGTATTAGAGTATACGCAGGCGTTGTATATTTAGCATATGTATCAATGCCATGTGTATTGAACTTATAAAGTGTTCCAATTTATCTCCTTCAGTTTTAAGCCACATTACCAGATATGTCGTAATGCGACATTGCCAGTTGTTCATTACAACTCCCAAACAGATCTTTCGAGCTGATTTGTGGTATAAACCATTTTCAAAAATCTGTGCGCAAATGTCACCGGGTATCGAACAAGCGGCGTAGCAACAGTAGAGTTACAGTGGAGCTTTATTTCTCTCAGCTAAATGTATTTGTACTCAGATACGGTATAATGTATTTGTTGAAAAACTCGACGTCTCTATCGACCACAGAATTAGGTTCCCAATTCAACGTGTTTTGAAAATGTTTTGATATGAACTTTTTTGTAATTTTACTCTTTGAGCATATTGGTTTATATGTTGCACGATTACAGCCAATCGTTTTATTTTGCATCAATACATTTCTTACAGACATAATTTATTTATTGGTTTAAAATTATTGAAGATATCATTAGAATTAACTTTTAGAGTTATTCATTCATTTTATATCAAATTCCTTTTCATAATGCTTGATTTTCGATTGACCTCTAAAAATAGAATAAAAGTTGCGAATCATTTGAAATTACAATAAACAACACAATAATTGATGCCAAGGACCTTAAGTACTTTGAGCCACTGCATAAAATTTAGAGGTTATAAGAATATTAATAAGTAAATCCTGAATGCGCATATCACGAAATTCATACACGATGGAATTCAAATCTGTGATTAAACAATATCGATTTTTCAGTAATAAGCAAATCTTTTAACGGAGAATTTTAATTTGTTTTTATATTCCCTATGACGGCGTTGTGAGACAAAACTTGAGATGACATTTAAATATAGAGAATAATAAAGTTTATTGAACTTAAAAACATTAAGAATATTTTTGTTGTGGAAGTCCAAGACGTGTATAATAACAATTTACAACATATTTCTTTAATAGTGGTGTAATAAAACATTTTCGCTCGTTACGATTTAATAGGGGTATAAGAAGACAAGAACCAGTACTTATCTTCTCTTAGTCTACCAAATATGGAAGTAGTTTCAAGTTTGACTACGATTGGTCGAACGAAGGTGAGGAGCTTTTTCCCCATTGCAGAGGAGTAGCGTTGCAAACCTAATAAATCCAAACTGCTAAGAGCGCGGGACTTAAATATCTTCGTAGACCCTTTTATTATTCCAGGACCGTACGTGAAATAAAGGATTGTTTATTATGATAGATAGTTCTCACATCGGATATAAATACCAATTTCTCTGATTAGAGTAAACACAATATCATTAGCTAATTTCCGAATCATTTTCGCCTTCTCCCTTTGATGTTTCTCGTGAGCGACCTCCATATCTCCGAGCGAGTTTCTCTCCTTCCTGCTCATCTGCCCATCATCGTCATAGAGTAGCGCCTTCCTTTAAGGAGCCTTTCCCTTTGTGTTCGGAACGGGTCTCCCTTTCACGAAGAGTGAGATAAGGACAGAGACAGAGCGTTCCCTTCAGTGAGCGCTAGGACTTGCGGGATGATGCGGGAGCAGTTCGCTCTCAAACCGTAGGCCGCTTGGCGGCGCTAGTGTCGATGCCGGACCGACGACGGTCAGATGCCCCGAACTTAGCGAAACGAGCTGCACAACGAAAGCTGCTGAGGAGAACACGGAGCTAACACGGCGGAGGCGGTGGGAAGGACGGGGGGTTTAGATTATCTTTGAGAATAGAGACCTGGGTTCATCAAGTTAGTATCTCATTAGATAGCGATGGAACGCGACAGCTTTTGCCTTACGGTCGATAACGTTGTAGACGAACGTTTTGCGGGTCACCTTTAACTACAGTGTATAAACCAAATTTACTGTGAGTTATTACATGAAAATAAAAGTTTTGAACTTGTTGGGGGAAAAATTGGTTCGAAGGTATTTGTAAAATCAAGAAAATTAAATTATACATCTGTCTTCTTTAAATGAATAACTTAATGAAAAGCTGAAATGCGTTTGAGCCACGCATACATGAGAAGATTCATTTCGGTTTTTACACTCCTCAGTCTAGAAGATACTGAATTTCTTTCTTTCTTCTGGTTTCGTTGACCAAGTGTGAGAGAAAGGGAAAGAGAAAGAGGTATTGATGCAAATTTTGCTGTTTGCACAGTTTATGAGTGTCTAATAAAAGTTTGTAGGGATAAGAAATTATATAATTACACATAAACGTAGGTTTCGGTGGTCGGAGTCAGTAAGTACTTGTTTATCCGGGACAAATCACGTCTCTACTACAAAAGGTAGTTCTGTTTACTGACAAACAAGTATATATAATTACACTTGTTTTAAATTTTATCGAGAGGAGTTTGTATTTCTTCATCAAGAATAAGAATATTTGATAAAAATGTTAGATATTAGATAAAATATTTGTTAAAAATGTTCAGAATGTTAGATAAAAATGAAACGCAAGTATATAACAAAATATAAATATTATCATTACAGACTCCGGCCGTGAAAACCTTCATACATTTATTTAACAAAATATTGTTAAACATAATATTGTTACAAAAAATATAAAATTGTAATAACAATGATAATAATAATAATATGTTTGACTCATTTATCTTTGCAAGAGCGCGCGAAATAATGCCGCCAGAACGTTGTAGAAGCTGTTACCTGGAGAGAGTAATGCCTTTCTGCTATAGGTGACGCGCTGCCTAGGAAGTGATCTTGACCATTGAGATCAGTTCATCAAGATTAGTCCGTGGATATCGTGTGATTGTGATTACAAGCATAGCGAATATGTGTTCGGATCAGTTCATAGTCATCAGAGAATACTGAGAGAGATTATTGAGGTACAGATACTTATAGTGGGTACTAATCGAGACAAGAATTTGCATCTCGTTGACGGCCCGATACTGATAGTGAACCTGCATGTCGAGCGACAAGATTTCGGCGCCTGTGATTACACGTACCTGACCGTACGCACAGACCACTCAAGTTTAACAGCTATCTGGATTCGAAGCTGACTCGCCTCCACCTTGGTTACCCTACCACGGTAAACAGTTCCTACGTTTTCTCATATAATCTTGGCATATCATCTCAGAACTACTGTTATCGTACGAGTGTTCATGGAATGTATGTGATTGTTGCTCAGCTCCTCCTGTAATTTTTCTGCGAGTGAATGTGTATCGTGCATTAGAGCTTGACATTGCTCATACACTACAAACAAACACCTTGAACCTTCCCTGGAGGCACGCAGGGTTGAATTTTTATATTTTTTTCATATTTCTTATCTTGTATATTTATATTTTGTTTCCTGTTTCCTTTTTTTAAATTATTTTTTTGTTTGTGTAAATCTTGCTTTATTTCTTTGGATGCTGTATTCCCGGTTTTTTATCGATCACTTCACAACTCAAAATTGAGGGAGTATCTATTGCATAACCAATCCATGCTCCCGAGCAATGCTGCTCTACTCACGTATTCAATCAATAGCGATATCTTCACTTTCTCATTTTCTAGTTACGTTTAAATAATTTCTTTTGATTCAATTTTTATCAAATGTCAACCAGAGTACTTGTTCAGACATGTTTGATATGTTATCATTAAACAAGTGAGTCGAATCTGTTTAGACATTTGTATTGAATCATTTAATGAGTGAATCATCTCTGGAGAACACTGTCTTTGATTAAGTTGAGTGATTCATCTTGATTGTTGCCGAGCTAAGGAAATTTTCTCTTGATGCTATAGGTTGATTCAAATTTCTTGCCATAGAGAAAGAAAAAAAACTAGAAGAAATTATTCGACATCTTACGATTCAATTATTAATTACAAGTTCCTTCGCTGACTATATTCGAGTGGTAATTCTGCATCACGCAAATTGGGCGAAGCCAGAAATTTCATCGCTTATCACGAAATGTCATCTCAGTTCGAGACCTGGTCGAGTTATCAGGATATAACATCGATTCATCGAATCAGATTGGCAACAACGCTCTAATTTCAAAGGTATATAAACCACATGGCTTCTTCTACCAGACCCAGTTCTAGTACGAGATCAACTTCAACCAGATCCAGTTCCGTACTAGTGAAAGTACGACTACTACTACTATTACTACTACTTATGAGAGGATAAACTTCTGATCTCGCCTCTCTTATCATGGTTCGAATTCTTCACTGTCGTCGCCAAACCGACATATATTTTCTCCTGGTCAACCCTTCACAATAGGGATTATTACGTTCGAACACATCGCTTCGCTACTTTTCATTCTCGTCGCCAAGCCGACATTTTCTCGCAAGATCGAGCCTACAATGGCACTTCAGAAGGTACTTGCGACTGCGAGATCACTACTCATCAACTATTTCGTTTGTCAACACGACAACCATCCGAATCAACTCTACAATCAACTTCAACCATCTGGTTTCCAGGGTCTTCTCTCCATGTCATCATGTCATCTCTGGGAAACCAGTATTGTATTATTATTTCTTATCATTTCATAGCATGTCATTAAATCATTTTATTATTGTTAACAATTAACTTTCATCTCACTACCTCACCCATCATCACTTTGCATTTTTTTCAATAATTTTATTCTTGTGCAGGTAAGATTGAACTTGCCTGTACAGTACTGTTTAAATTTTCAAATTCATAGTAAAAGCAAACCGATTACATTTTACGTCTTATTCCCATCGCGCAGGAATGGGAAATAACATAAGACTGAAAAGAAGACGCGCGGAGTGTGGCCTTTTTACCAAGTCTTCCCTATTCCGGATTTCTTGGATACCAAAATACCGACTATAATCTTAAATTACGATTTACAGTAACATTTTTTACGTCAAGTTTCCAGATGGATCCACAGACTTGCATTATTTTATTCCAATCCACAGGATCTAAAATTCTATTGAGAGGTCACCAATTCACTCAATGATATAACATTACCCGCAGAATGTTTTGTGTTATCCTCACAGGTTCTGAATTTGTACATAAACGGCATCTTATCACTATTCCTATATACTATGGACTCCGGAAACTACAGATTAATCAAGATTTTTACTTGACTCTTCCTTCACACTCCACACGTAAGGATGGTCTGAGCTTGGATTAAATGTCATACGAAGTAGGATTATTCATCACAGAATCCCGGAGTATTAGGATTTGATTCTAAAATAAACTGTCACCCTGATTTTTACAGGTTTCACCCTTCTCACCTCCCTTCCAGGGTACACTACTCCCTTCAACTTATAAGTTTTGGAAGTATTATTCAGTTCAGACACACTGGAAACTATGGATTTGACACAAATCGATATTTTTTAATTACGTTTCATGTTGTCACCTAGTATTTCCCTCTTTTGGTGCGTAAGAAGAGTCTAATTTCGTTTGGAGAGTGACTTAAACCTTAAATGATATCAGGAGTGTCAACCTTCAGAGTGTCTCAAAAATCTATGAATTCATTACTGATATCTCTTATTTTTTTATAATTAGTACACGCCATCCCTTCCCCGAGGGTTGAATGGGATTATTCGTGGACTTACGTGTTGTCGGGAGAATCACTTAAATGTCAGCGGCTTCGAGAACTACATTCTCAACAATATTATTGCTTTGGTCAAGCATTGTTTTGGAAAACAGCATTTAATTATATGAAATAGCTTACCAGATTTTTTTTTCAACTCTCATGATAAGTTTCCTTCACTAAATGAGTTTAAAATTATTCATTCGAATTCAGCTAGTACTTATTAGTATATTGTCGATTCCATTGTACTAAATTAAACGAGTGTTATATTATAATAAGCGTAGACATGAATACTCTTCTCACGTTACCCATGTTGTCATTATTGAAGCAGGAAGCACCGTACCGATACAATAACGACATTTGAAACCTATTAATTCGTGTTTTTGTTATTTTATGATTTGGTAATAGTTTTTATATTTCCGAGACAGTAATTTTACACTTTCAATTACAACATGTAGGGATCCAAATTATAATACAAAACCAATAAATATATTCAGATGAAATGTTTTGATGATTCTTAATTTTTCTTTTCTCACTTTACTTGGTAAAATCCCCTTCAATTTATGAAAATAAGAAAAAAACTACGTAATGTTAGGTCCAAGCACTTTCTAAAGGTTTTTAATAGTATGTAAAGGTTCAAAATATTCTTTTTTTCCAGTTAATGGGTTCCTAATGAAAATGATTTGATGCATTTATTTCGTGTTTCAGAGGAAATATATTTAATATTATATTTTCATAATAAATAATAAAATAAAACTATATTACCTCGAGTTTTATTTCAAGTCAATAATTTTTAGATGCATATTCTTTGTCTTTTTATCCGGATTTTAATGCTTTATTTAACATTACCTTATTATTTTCAATATAGAGACGATGAATGTAATTAACCAGGCTATTAAATCCATTATGTTTTACTCGGAAAAATTTTCAAATGAGAAGTAAATCTTGAAAAATGATTAAAGAGATAATCCGAATCAACAAATAAGCTCAAACTATCTTCCATGGCAAAACAGAGTAGCATTTCATCACCTGAGGATTAAAACAGAAACTTCGTTTTCTGGAATTCATTAGTCCTTTCGTCACACATCATGTGACACATGGAAAGTGTGGATGGAGACAGTAAACTAATTACTTCGCACTTCCTCTTGCTTCTCTGCTTTCACACACAACGCGATTAATATCAAAATTTATACCAATAATATACTTAAATATTTCGTTATTTAAGTTTTACTTCACGACAGAGTATTAATGATACACTTCCTTTAATTAAGGCTAATTTCAGTGTATTATAATACAAACTTATCTCGGGTTTTTCTCATTTGAAAATAAACACCTGAGGGTAAATATAATAACGCTGAAACGGAGTTCAAAAACAGAACGACAAAACTCTTCCTCTAACTTTAATTATGATGTTTAGTTTATTATAGCGTATAATTAAATGAGGAATTTTGAGAGTACTTAATTTTCACAGTTTAAAAAAGTTTTCTTTTCGTCTCCATTTTCAAATACACCCTCATAAAATTAATGAAGAACTACAAGATTGTTTTTCAATACTGAAAACTTGTGAATAATAAACACACATCAACGAGAAAAATAAAATACAAAATTAATAGAATAAAAGAAATTGAAAATCTCTCATCAACAATGTACTTGTCAATTTCTGTTTAGACTTACATTTCACTAATAATTTAAGTGTAAAAAAATGACCTTTGAATCTAATGAATTGTATTATCATAACAAAAGTACGTAATCATAAAAAGATATACACGCCACACATACATTTACTCTTTCTTATCTGGATGTTAATTATTTCACTTTAATAATGATCATCATGATCTAGATTCCGAATTCAATGCATTAATTTTCAAATAGAACAATGAAAAAAAAAATATTGTTGAAATACGAGAAAAAAAATTAATATTGCTTTGAAGAACTTTTTTCGTTGCTATACAATAATGAACAATCCCTAGTCAAAATCAATCATATATCCATCCAAATCAATCTATTTTTTTTTTCATTTTTGAGGATGTTATCAAAGGAACAAAAGAGAAAGAAGGCACACCGACAAAGGAGTTCATTTAAGTATTTGTTTTATTAAGTTATTGTTTTTTCTTCGCTTCTTAATATTGTTTTAGGATCTCATTAGAAGAGCCACTTCGTCCTCCTCTTCTCTTTCTCGCAGTCGCTCTCGCTTTAGCGGTCATCAGGTCGTCGCTCGTCAAGCGCCAGAGGCTCAAGTATTAATATTCAGCGGACGACCTCAACTCACTGCTTTCTTCTCAGCTTAGCGGAGATTTTATAATAAGGATAAGTCCACAGAGCTTTCATACGCAAAATGAGGTTAAGTGAGGCGGTGCCCGAGAGGTGGAATGTGAAAGGTCGAGAAGACAGTGTTCAATGAGTAGAAAGGGATTGACAAGGACTTTGAAAATTAAAGAACAGATGAAGAAATCGAACAGGGCATGATTGAGGTGAAGATTATTAATAGTGAAACTGTCGAAATTTTTTAGGGAGTGTATTAAATTATATACTCAATAAAAAATATGAAAAGATTAAACTGTATTAAATAAAGTAAAACATAAAAAGGTAACACGAAATTAAAGAAAAGAGGGTGTGTAATCACTTCATGGAATGTTTCAAAATGTGTTAATGAAGTTCTTTTTATACAGCGAGCGTAACTTCTTTATTTTACATCTCATCTTCCGATTAACCTTTATTTTAAGAACTGAATTTTGACATCAGTACCAAAAAGGAAACATAAAGCGTATTTGTGAAAAGAGCAGTAAGTTCAAGCACGTCATGAAAAACAAGAATGACGCGAAGACTCAAAATATTATTGTATGATACAAAAAAATATGCAAGGGAAATAAATATATTTATAATAGTGGTAATAAAAATAAAAATAAACAAAAATTTGAACACTGAAGAGCGAGAGACGATGGGGGAGGGGGGCAGATGGGTTTATTGCACATCCTCCTAAAGTAGTTAAGCTTCAATATAAGTACTATATTTAAGCAATAATGAAAATTTATTATAGTAATTCGTGAAAAAAAGACTTATGAAATACTATATAGAATATATCCGTTGGTCACTGTGGAAACCCGTAACATTGTTCATCGAAGCGTTTCAGAAAAAACCAATATCGGAACTATTGAAATCTATAACCTTCACATATTGTCTCATGGTCGTGGACCTCTGACAGGAAATGCCTAACATTTTACCCTAATTCCACTTTTATGGGGACTGTAGACTATGCAATATGTGTTCGTTCGTTACACACTGAATATGACATTCTATCTTTCATTCATAACTAACGTTTTCACAAGGGACGTAACTACAGTATTTCATGAAATCTGACAATATCGTTTAATCAAAAAAATTAATTTGAGTCATTTAGATGGCCTTTCTTCTGCAATAATCTGCTATAATGAATTTTAATTCTGTCCAGTCCTATTTCTCAGATAAACCTATCAAACTTTGAAGGATACTTCGGTAGTCGAGGGATCAATTTCCTGCAATACGTATAAAGTTGCTCGAATGTAGTATTATTTAATTACTAAATATAGTACGACGTTTGAAGTCAATTTATTTCCAACTGTTTCAATGGCATAGGAAACACATTTCTCTTCATCATTTGTGAAGCAGTTATATTTCCTTTTACAATTATCTACAGAAATGCATTCCTGTTAGGACGCTTTTTTGTTTGTTGTAGTGTTATACTCTAAATTGATTTGCAAGTCATTAACGAACTTATTTTTCCATCTCTTCCAACGCTCAGAAATACACCACGATCATGCGCCGCAATATTTGCAAGAATATAAAATGAGCTATTTATTTCAATTATTTATTTTTGTAAAATGGTCGACGAAGTCAGACAAATCCATTTTAGAAGAAAATCCATCCAGACATTTTTTTTAAATTTTGAAAATGTTACATATCCCAGTAAAATATGACGAATGGCAACCATGAATGAACACCTCAAAAAGAAAATGAAATTTATTTCTACATCTCTTATACTCGGAGGAAATGTAATTTATTTATTATAACAAGATAGATTCTTTCTAAATAGTTCAATTATAGAAATCGCTTGGAAATTGATATTATCATGAGTGAAAAAGCATACGATGCTTGTTGCCCCTATTTATACCTTATGGTTATATTGTAATCTAGTCTGGAACACAAGTAACTTGTCAATACATTGAACTACAGTTCTCTTTTTAGAGGATCACAAATTGTGTAAATTTTAAAAATAGACATTTTTAGTGACAGAGCATTTACATATATACTTCAGTATAAAACAATGATTCAGATGAGATGCATGTACTTTATGACTTTTTTCACTTTTTAAATGTTTCTTTCAATTTTACAAACAAGTCTTAGTAGTTTTGGTTATTGTAGTCATGATGAAAATATTTTTAAAGGATGTATTTCGAGAGTATAACTTATAGTTTTTTTAATTAACTGTTCCAAAAGATAATAATCATCTGCATTTAAATGCTCTTACAATTTTTGACATTTAGAATCCTTTAACCTTCATACTTCCCTTACTTTTATCTGCTCATTTCCTACCTTTCTGTTGCAATGAAATTTAAAATAATATCAAAATATCTTTGTATAACTCCCATCAGAAGTCATTATTACAAGAGTCATTGAAGTTTACGAATAAAAATATTAAAGAAGTCACCGTAACTATCCTTAATTACCGAACTTCAACATGTAGTACACATTCTCATTAGAAAATAATTGGTTAAATACATCCAAAAATATATATCATTTCTGTGGAGAAGTTAATAAGATACTCGTATGTAAAAAACATTTTACTTTTAACAGGTTAAAAATCTTTGGGTTCTACTGCTCCTCTTCATGCCACGTAGCATTCAACTGACATGATTAGTGTAAGTACGACATGACATTCCCCCTCCCCCGCACTCACTTCCCTTTGAAATACTCTTACGGGACCGCAATTCGTATCACAACTAGGACGTAACTATCGTGGTCAAAGTACCACAGAAGGACAAACACTATTTCCCCCTATCCACAACTCTTCTGGATTAGAAAAATTTTTCCAAGCTATTATCTATACACTAATGCCTAAATTACTAAAAATTACGATTTCATAAAACCTCAAAAAAGTATTATAGATAAAGTAACAAACTTCAATAAGAACCACTAGAGCTATTTGAATATTTGGAGTATAATTCTAATGGATTCGCACAATAAATTTTGAACATCATATTAAATTATTGGTTTTACAAGATCTATCCATAAGTACAATTTCATCTAAACCCCATTAACCTTAAGAACATTTTCATTGAAACCCTCAAATTGAAAATTGTCTTTAAAATTTGTTTCAAATCTCCTAGATACACGAAATTAGAAAGTACACTCTCTTTTACTGTCTCATGTGGAATTATGAATGTTCACTCAATATTTGATTAATCTCGTCGTTTAGTCTCCAGAACAAGAAGTAATGTCTCAATACATAAAGATAATCATGAATTAGTTTCAACAGGTGTAGAAATCACTTTTCAAAGTTCTTGAAATATTTTATGTTTATTAAATCTATTTTTATTATTTCCACAATATGTTGCTCTTTTCCTCAATGCAAATGTCTATCACGTCAAACACCTTACAGCAGCGGTCGCCAAACTTTTTGACCTCACGGACCAGTAAATTCATAATTTAAATCCCGCGGACCACTAATAGGATTTTTTAAGTGTTAAACATATTTATAAAAAAATTGTGATCTAAGAACACATAGAATGTATCTAGTTAATAAAATGGAACTAATAATTGTAACCAAATTATGAAAGCTTTATTAATAAACCATAATAAAATAAACAAAATAAACAAAAACTGTAAAAACAAAAAAATTAAAAAATGGTTTAAGTATATCAAACTTTTAGCATTATACATTCCTAGTGTGATGGATATTCCTGCTTACTTGAAATAAGATTGTGGATATTTGGTTCCAATGTTGTTACTGCAAGACGGGGAACTGCATTTATTTCAAGCTGAGATCGGTACCGTGTTTTGATGACTGTGACAGATGAAAAGGCCTTTTCACATAAGTTGTGGAGAATTGAATCAGAATTTTCATCGCCTGTTCACTAAGAAAAGGGTATTCACTTTTTATGGAAAGCCAAAACTGAGATCTTGATAAGGATGAATGAAATTTAAATTTGAGAGTTTCGTCGAACGATAGGTGGATGAGGCTTACTTTTAGATGCATGCTTAAATTATTATGCTGAATTTTCGCTTCAAACGGATCTATAATCCACATATTACCATGTCTGGGATCTTCATTCTTTGGGTAATAACGAGCAAAATATTCTGTAAGTGATTCCAAGTGCTTTTTAACTAGGGTTACTACTTGCTGGTTAACATCATTTTCCTTCATGTATTCATCAAAATTAGGAAACATTTGCAGATCGTCTTCAACCAACCGCGTTTGCCACAGTAATATTTTCTTTTGAAACGCATCCATTTTACTTCGTAGTGTGAACACGTCCTTAAGTTGTCCTTGCAAGGATCTGTTTAGTTTATTTAACAGGAAAAAAATATCTGCCAGGTATGCAAGCTTTGTTAGCCATTCATTGTTGGACAAGAATTTTTGCAATTTCGGATTATTTTGTTCATGGAAAAATAATTTGACTTCTTCCCGCAAGGCGAATAGTCGGGTCAGTATTTTGCCCCTCGACAACCATCTCACCTCAGCATGACGAAGAAGATGAGTATACTCGGAACCCATTTCTTCACAAAGTGCCTGAAATATTCGAGAATTGAGTGCTTTGTGTCGAATTTCCTTTATAATTTCAATGACATTTGATAATACTTCGTGTAGTTCTGGGGACATTTTTTTCGCTGCAAGTCGTTCTCGATGTATAATGCAGTGTGTAGATAAAATGTCTGGGTGACCAACATTCTTCACCTTAGCAACAATTCCTGAAAGATGTCCAGTCATATTTGCGGCACCGTCTGTGCATATCCCAATATATTTTTTCCAGTCAATTTCATGTTCCCGGAAATAACTATTAAGAGCTTCAAAAATCTCAGAGCTGGTTGTTCTACCTGGCAAATTAAGCGAACAAAGTAGTTCTTCATATAACTCTCCTTCATACTCAAACCTCACAAAACAAAGAAGGAGTGCTTTGTTTGTAATGTCCGTAGATTCGTCTAGTTGTATTGAATAAATTGATGAATTTTTCACCATTTTTATTATCTGATTTTCAATGTCTTCGGCCATATCTTCGATTCTGCGCTTGATAGAATTAGCAGACATGGGAATTACTTTCAATTTCTGAACAGCTTGCATTTCCAAAATCTGTTCACAGGCTTTTAACATGCAAGGTTTAATTAATTCTTCTCCAATCATGTACGGCTTTTTGCATTTTGCGATCTGATTTGCCATGAGATAGGAAGCCTTTAGTAATGATTTATCTTCCATGGTCATTTTTCTTCAAAGAGTAGCTTGCTTTTGCAGATTTTCATACATTATTTTAAAATATTCTAGCGGTTCTTTTGCTAAATCCGGGTGTTTTGAATTCAAGTGTCTTTCAAGTTTGGAAGGTTTTAATGCATCGTTAGATAAGCTTTCAGAACATACAACACAGAGAGGCCGTGGATCCAGCTCACTGTCAGGTTCTTCAATGAATCCAAACTTTAAGTAGTAGGAATGATATTTTCTTGATGCATTGCGTTTTTTCTTCTCTCCACCTCCCGTTCCAACGTTTTTCCTAATGGTAACTGATGAAGACTGTGGAGAGTCTGATTTATTGATCAGTTCACGGTTAGGTGAAGAACTACTAATATTATTATTATCGTTCTCAATACTTTTTGAATTACTAAAGAAATGCAGAATATTCTTTTGCTTTTTAAAACTCATTATGGGTTTATTTTATTTGAATCTAAAATTAAAAAGAGAAGAAATTTAGAACAGTCAAACTAATTTTATCCCAATAAATATCAAATAAAACAAAATATGTAAATGGTTAAGATTTAAGATCATACCTGTCCTAAAAAAACACCAATACAAAAGAAAATACATAAAACTTCCTTAATAACCAGGGCCGGCCTCGGTGTAAGAAACAAATTAGGGACCCCTTATTTTTAATTAAGTTAAAAAACAAACTTTTTATATATTTAAAAAAATTCAACTTGACTTTCAATAACTTCTCAATAATTTCAGACAAATTATGAAGTTCATGATTTCTAATATTTAATATTACTTAACAATTTTTACATTCTATTCTTTACAAACATATCTGAACAATTATCTTGACATATTTCTTGTCTTATATAATATTCCAGTGTCATGTTATTATAATCTATTGTACTATGTTTTTGCTTTTCCTACATTACAGGAAATCTCATTCTTAATTGTTTATTGTATTGCATGTTATTTTGTGTGTTCAATTCATTGTGTTTCCGTACAACATACATTTGTTAAATGTCCATGGTATAAATACCATTCAACAAATATTGTAATAAACAATTCATTGTTCATTTACAAATTGGAATTCAATCGTTTTATTTATAGTTAGTCAATTAAATTGACGTTTCACTTTGAACGTCAATGTTGATTTATTTCTTTGTTTATTTTGGATGGGTATTATTTAATGTTATTTAGAACACGTCCCTGTATTTCATAACCAATACCTTCTGATTTCGTAATTCTTAATTTACTTCATAAATTAATATAACTTTGTACCCAGCCGGAATAATTTTAAGGGAGTTTTTGACGAAACGACAAGTTTCCAGTATCAACCACCCTGCGTACTCACCTGATCTGTCCCCCCGGACTATTTTTTTGTTTCCTAAACTCAAATTGAAGTTGAAGGGGTAGCGATTCACTTCAGTAGAGACGATTGAAGCGGCGGTGACAACGCCACTGAACAGTCCAATACAGACGTTCCAGAAGGCGATGTAGCTGAAGATTCGTGCTAGGCGCTGTACCGAAATGGAGGGAGAATATGTAGAAGTCTGATAATAAATATAAGTAATTTCATTGTGTTGTTTAATCTGTGCGTGTCCAGCGCTGGAACTTTTTGAATACACTGTGTCCCAGAAATATTGTGTCGAACCTCTAGGGGAGGTGGGGCACGTCATAAGGATTGAGAATTACGTTGCAACCCATGGCCGCAAACGTCGGGGTTAAGTGGTAGCAAAGGTCGAAGATCGGAAAGGAAAAAAGAGAGCGATTGAGTTGAAACGTTTATTGGACATAATGCGCACAAATGGTGTACGACATAAATACAGCTCTAATGTTACAACAGATGCTTGAAGTTTGCACTATTAGACGCCACGCATGACACCGACGGAGCTTTGACTGTCGGACACACTGGAATACACCGGGAGCTTCTTTGACTGTAGCAGCTGGCAGATGATTCTTGCCACGAGATCCATTTCAAACTCCACATGATCGTGATACATGAGAGATTTCGTGTATCCCTTCAGAAAAAAATCACTCCCTAGGGATGAAAGTGATATTTTGCCCTATAGTGCTTGTTGTCATGCAGTCAGTCATCTGTGTATCAAGTTTGGCTGAAATTACTCCAGAGTTATGGTGGAACACACGTATAAAACATTCCAACCCCAATTTCGCCTCTTTAGGGGAGAATTTTCAGAAAATCCGTTCCTAGCGGATGTCTACTTCCTAAAAGGAATATTCCTGCCAAATTTCAAGTTTACAGACTTCGTTGTTTCTGAAATTTTGAGTTTAGTCAGTTAGTGAGTGGTATTTCGCTTTTATACATATACAGCTTCCTCGGATAATATCTGAAATTCTAACATTATGTACTAGTATATTTTGTTGTATGCCATGTTCTTACAGTGTTGAACATATTATAATAACATATCATCATGACACAATGAGGAATCAAAACGTCAAAAGTAATAGTCTGAATAAGATTGAAGTATTATAGGAAATTTATTAAGAACGTTTAGTGTGATATATTTCAGACGATATTCTTCACGAGAACATCAAATCTTCACACGTTCTTTTCCTTTAGGAAAGTTTTAATTATCTTATTTTAATTAATTTCATTCAGTCCTCTAAGATAATTTTAATTATTAAATACTATTAATTATTAAAGATCTTCATATATTTTATTGTTGTAAATATTGTTGTTAGATTTGGAAAGAAGATTCTTGGCGTGCCGAAAATCAATACAGCAATGAACGAAGGTACGTCAGAAACATATGACTAACTTATATATTCGTAATAAACGTATATCATAGCGAATAAAAAGACCTTAATATCATTATCTAGAGAAAAATTATAAAACCGTTTCGTTCTAGGAAATCTCTACTCCCACATCCTTTTTGTTGTTGTTAACTTACTACATGCTTTCCATCAAGAACTATCCGTAATTTATCACGTAAATCACTAAGCTGTGTTTTGCGTGCACCAGTTTCCCAGAGAAGGTAAAGGAACTCATTTTCTTAAAACAACTGTTCCGCATGTAAAAAATGTTCTTCGCTTTCAAATAGGGAATGGACACCCTAATGGTTGGACTCCCTTCTTTTAATAATGAGTCCATTATTTTCCGAAAAAAAAATTATATTAAAACAAAATTGAATACTTACAACTTTTTTACATTATTATTAAAAATCCTTAGGAATCTATACTTTTCAAAAATATACGTACATATTTTAATATTGTAGTAATTAACATATGTCGTAGTTAATAACATATTTTTTAAAATGGAAGTTCAACTACACCAACTTTCGTGAAATTAATATCTTCTTGCCGAACATATTTGTTGAATTGATATTAATTTAATACAGTCACACGTGGCATTCTTATGTCAATTGATATATTTGCCGTAAGTTTAACTCACGGCACAAAAATCATTACATGTATAAGTCTCTACGTTATGAAACACAAAATTTATAATGAAAAATATTTCTAATGGTATTTAAATAATATTTTAGTCAAATCTTTTATAAAATGTAAAAAATTAATTAATAAGTAAAACTAATAGAAAATAAATTTAAATATTAGGAGATATGATATTGAGGAACGTTTTATATATCTTAAAGAATTTCTGAAATGGGGTACGGTACCCTGTTTTTGGAATGTTAGATGACTCAAATTCACAACGACTCTCCAGCATTGCTGTAAAAAAGAACATTGCTGCACACCAATTTTCAAGTTTTTTAGTTAATACTTTGGGGGAAAACGCGATCGCAACCTGACAAATTTCATTTTGTAGCATAATATTTTGGGTTTTAAATTCTAAACCACAACTTTTTAACCTTTAAAGGATTATGTTAAGAGTTAAAATTCATCACAATCAGAATAATTTAGTGGGATGCACAAACATACTTTATGTTCTTTACGATATTTTCACTCTGTTGTAAAAGGACTGCAAGAATTGTCATATATTGTCGTAAATATGAAACAGAGGGAAAAGAGATTAAACAAGAGGTAGTTTTGCAATGCATCCCAAAGTTTTCGTTACTGAAGATAGTCTCGGACCCTAAACCATCTGTATGCTATCGGGAAATACGTCTGCCATCTAAATTGGACATTACAGAGAGAGATCACGTTGTAGCCGCTTGACTTAATGAAATGTTCAAGTAAGGAAATTACTTCCCGTCCACCGTCTGCGCTGTCACAGCTGTGGACACTTTACCGGCGAAAGAAACCTGAATCTAAAACCTCTTTGAAAATACTGCAGTCACTTAAAAGTTAAAAAATAAAAAAAGGGAACGGGAGACGAAAGTGGTGTAGACTGAAAACTCGAACTTTCAAGAAAAGAAGCCGAACAGTCCGTGATGTAATCAATTTAAAATACTTCTACCGTGATGAAATCTTCGTCGTCTTTTACTTCTCGTCTTCCCTTTCTCAACAGTTTTACTAGTGAATATTTATCGATTTCAACAGAGCACGTACAGAAAAAATTATGCTGTTCATCTAGAAATGAGTTTCAATAGTTACTTTCAAGAAGGATCTCTTTAACATTCTGAGACAAAATATATTGCATAGTTTGTGTGCTTTGTAGGACGTTTTATACACATCACTTGTTAATAATATTGCATTTTGATGTAATAAATAATAAATAACGCAATCTGTTGGATGTTACTTGCTCTGTAGTTTCTTACACACTCTAGTTTACAAATCTGAACTCATAATATTGGTGATGGACACATTAAAAATACTCTGGTAGCGATTATTACAAAAGCTAATACAATCAGTCGTAGTTGATTGTGAAGGAAAATTATGGCCATAATCAATAGCAACCACAACGACGTAAAAACGAGAACAACTACGAATTAAACAATACGATAAATATATTGGTATTTACAATATTCTAAGATTTCGCAAATTTAAAAGTTATGGCGTAGGATTCGATAAAGCTACTCTAACATTTGCCTCGCTGCAAACAATAATTGCCAATCTCTTCGTAGTTGCTATTAATACTAGAAAATGTCCGTTAGAAATCGAAGGAAAGCGAAGGTCGTCGAAATTGTTTATGCCATCCGAAATACAATATCTTCTTTTAACAATACATTACAACCCTTGTCATCAGCACAAATAAAATACTAAGAGAAGGAGAGAGAGAGAAAATGAGATTAAAAGAAGAGGAGAGTACTCATAATCCCACTTTTGTAATAAGTTATCACTGGAAGAAAGGAAGATACGAATTTTGCGTCACAAACTTGAATCCTAACAACTGGTGAAAACATCTCTAAAATTAGACAATCAATTTCAGGCCATATAATACAATACTCACTAAAATTGTATGGTTTTCCAGAGGAATAACTAACTTAAGAATTCTATCACACAACGTCTGTCAAAGTCCAGAAAGTTTGACGAATGGTAAAGGCATCTCATTATTCTTTGCAAAACATTTTTCCGAAGGAACCCAAACAATAATTTCGATTAGTCTATCGTCCCCATTTATTCTCAAATTGATGTATACCAGTGTTTTTGTTACCTGAAATACTTTTATGTATTTGTATATTCCATGGATGTTCGCAATTTCTTTCCATGTATATTTTTTCATATATTGAGGTTAATTGAATATAGTATTGTCTCTATCCTACACAAAGCACTGTCGCATTTCAGGACTCTGAGAGTCTTTTTATGTATGTATCTCGTTTCGGCCAGACAGGACCACGAATGACAAGTGCCAGTAAGGCTCAGTTTCTGTGTGAGTTTACTCACTAAACACATCGTGAATTTTATCGAGATCGGAGGAACTGTATCCAAATATTACAACTGCGGTTGTTAGACGCACAGGGTGACATTTTCATACATAACAGTTATTTAAACTGAGACTTGGAAATGAAATGCTACAAATTTTATCTTGCTCCACCTGGGAATTGAATTATTGACGAGCGATCACCGTAGCCACGGAGGGGACGTCGTTTTATTTTAGAAATGTGTTTAAAAAAGGTTGGGGGAATAAAAACTATTGATAAAACAGGGCACTCATTGATATGAACTGTCAAAAATATGTAAAGGAGACACACCATTTATGAACATCCTTAGCCGAGAGACATACAAGAATGAAGAATACATTTATAAGTAATAGTTCCACATGACAGGAAATATTTCTTGGATGAGTTCTCGATAATTAGTATGAAGTAACATGTATTGTAAGACACTGAACGGCACATTTAAAAAAATATGAAATACCTATGGCAATATGGAAGTTGTGTGTTGGGAATCAATCCAAGAATCTCTTTCTGTGATTTTAGGGGTGATGGTGGCACACAATTTCCTTATTATTTCTTATTCAACTATTTGCAATATTATTTAAAATATTACAAGAGAAAATTCCTGATTATTCCTTATCATAATACATTATGAGGCATACCTTGCTCTAGCAAATTCAAACCATAAAATATGTATAATGGAAGAAAGTTTTATCACATACCGGGGTAAGTTTGAATATCGTAATATTATTTCAAAAATCAGGTACCAAAGTAGAGAAATAGATTTTGAAGTTGAATACTCTTCTTTTTTTAAAACTATTTCAAAACACCAATACAATTTTTTTATAAATTAATACTGATCCAAATCGGTTTAACTCAATTTATGTTGCAATTTAAAAAAATTGGGTTGGTATTTACAAATTTATTTACATGAGACTTCAAAAATCAATGAATACCCTGTGTATCCTCTCATGTAATACACCACTTCTCACACAGCGTATGATCTACAACAACAACAACGCACTCCAATGTTCGTTCCCTATGCTGCCACTCTGGTATATTTATTCCCGCCGCAATTGAAATGCACTCCGTGGGTGACACAATAGCCGTGTAGAGAGCGTTCGCTGTACTTGGGTAAGAGAGGCAGAGTAGAGGTAAGGTTGGAGGCGAGCCTCAGACACGTTGTGGGGGTGGTAGAGAGCGTCCCTGCGGGTACTCGGCGGAGTCCAAAACGTGAACGGCTTTCCAACGTCATTAGTGGCTAATCTACTTGCCAGACAACTTGAAGCACTTCTCCGCTCTACGCGTCGTGTCTTTCCCTCGAACTAACAGACAAATGCCATAAGTGGATGTCTCTGGAGACATAACACGTGTAACTGCCGCAAATCAGTTGGTTCAATCTTTATTCAATGTCCCTTAATAATTTTTCCCCTAGTTTCTCCTGTCTATTAATGATTTTCTCTCCTTCTCTTATCTCCTTCATGAATTTATCCTCGTAAGGTCGATTTAAGTTCACGTCATCTTCCTCCTGTTCATATTCTTTCATTCAAGAATATCTTTTGGAATTTGCTTGAATAATTATCTCATTAATACACCTACATATTATCTACTCCGTCAAAATGAAAAGCATATTTTTATTAGTAAGTACTGTGATATATTAAACCTCTGAATTTTTGACAGTGTTCTGGAATGGGAGAGCGAAGGATAGAATAAAACCCAAAATAGAGATAGAATAAAATTTATTAGGTAAGTTTTCATCCAAAGTTCTGCTTCACGAGAGGCTGCCCGATTGAGAGTTCTTGGTGGGATTGTGAAGTACGCGCTCATTTCATACCGTCCTCAAAATGAAGAATATGGAAAATCTCAAATCCAGTTCGGTAATTTCCCTGAATTTATATAATAATAATAAATTTATTGTCAAAAAACAGTACAGACTGCGTATGACCACGTGGAGGACAATAAACTAATTTACTCTCCGGAAGCAAGCAAGGGACCATCCCATCAATTCCGATCAAGGGCCCTAAGGCAGAGGCGGATTCAAAAATTTCAGCAAACGTTCCTAGATAAGATAAAAAGTTCGCTGCGAGTTATAATACATATATAATGTCAATATGTTTGTAATTTAACGCAAATATGTTTGTAAATTTACATGTACAAGTTATTGTCGAACTATAGATTATTCTAAGTATAGTGTTTAAAAATCATAAGAGTTGAAAAAACACTATATTAAAGAACAGTTACAAATTATTAATAGAAACTTTTGTTATCTTTTAATTTTAGAGGATTAAAATATAAAATATACAGGGGACGACTTTGAAGGAATTTAAAGAATAATAAACCTCGGTTCATACCTAGGTTTTAACTTCGTCTTGTCAAAGTACAAATTCATTTAAATAAGATATATAACATTTCTTCGTTATTTTCAGCTTTATCCCGGTTTTCTGTATTTAAATTCCGTGATAATGAACATTGATACACATATAAAAGTGCAAACTGTGAAGAAATTTTATATCAACTCAATTTAAAATATATTTTCATTGTAAAAATTTAATAATTTATTTTTATAATTCGTATTTTACGTCTCTCAATCTCACAATTGTACTTCGTAAATGTTCGTTAATTTTGTTCATTCGTGTGTATTTCGTTATCCATGTTTTTCTTCATATTCCAGGTGTGAATATAGTAATACGACTCCTGATTGAGAATCACAAGTAATCTACAAGTATTAAGACTAATAGTATGCGCAGGAGAAATATATTTCTTCCTAAATTGCAAATCAATCATTGCGGGAGGATTATTTTCAAAAATGTACTACAAGAAATCCTTCAAATTCTCACAGAGAAATTTCATGTTATGAAACTGATGTGATTTTAGAATTATTATTTTTTTAATTATTAGTCTTATTAGTTTTTCCGTTGCATTTATTTCACAAATAACACTAATTACACACATATATATGATTGAAACTAAAAAATTGTCAATTACCCAATTATTGGCACCAATAAAAAATAAACAAAGAGATATTAGTGCTTTTTGGGGTTACAGTGTTACACTGAGCCAATAGGAATTTTAAAATTCCATCGAACTACATTATCTCACCGTAGTAGGTATTTGATAGCTACCATAGAGGTATTACTGACGCAGGGATGATTTACTGACTCGTTTCGCCTCCCCCACAATGTTCTGTTGTATTTTTTTATTCATTGATCTAGGTCATAAACGTGTTCCGCATGCCGGAATGGTGAGTGCTATTAACGATAAAGTGCCGACAGCCATTTCAAAATCGATAGCGTAACAAATAATGCGTCAATGTTTAGACGGGATTTAAAGGACTACTTCAGTACCCTTTGCGGTTCATTCATTTAACTTCAACACGAGCATTGAATTACTTCGTTTCATGCACAACTAAATCCAAAAATGTAAACCAATAAATAAGAGGATTAAAAATAATATAAAAGTTCTTTTAAAAACATTGACATATACACTTGAGATTAAAAAGCTGTCATTTAAATTTAGCAATATGACTCTATCTTCACTGAAAGAGATTTTCCACTAATTTAATGAGGTATATATATAGGAAAATGATTTTCTAATAAAACATGTCTTTTCTCTCTCGATGAACGTAAGATAAAAGCTTTATTTTTTATTCATGGCTTCAATTATTTAAAATACGAGTGATCAAAATATTTATCGTAGAACGCAATCGATACCCTTTTGATACGGTGAGAATAGGTACATGAATAATTTGAATTTAAAATAAATACTAATCAGAGGTAAATACGCTAATTTTCAACAGAAGAGCATCATCGCAACTGCAACTCCAGATGTTCAAGTATCCAACAGAAACTGGACAAAAAATTTTGATTTTGGTTCGGTCGGTTCAGGTTGATTTGAAAACCGAATATTGAAAAGTTATTTTTCGAATTAACTGACATCACAACTCAAACTGACCTTAGCTAAACCGAATATGTAGCAGGTACGAAGAAACTCTGTCACGTGGAAATTGATGCAGTCAACCCCACTAATTTGCTCATTAATTTTGTTTGTACACTGTATCATAGAATATTATTTCACGCCTCAATTATGCAAAAATTTCGATCTACAGTTATGCCGGTAATGCAAATTTGCTTCTAAACAAAGCTCTTGAGTAATAAAAGGACAGGCTGTGACTTTGGTATGACAGAAGGACGATCCACGCACTCCAGTGAACGGAAAGTAACGTGAAATTACTGACATCGCGGTCCGAAGATGGTCAAGAAGATGTCGGGAGATGACGCGATAGAGATAGATAATTGAGGCCCATACAATATTCTTCACGCGAATTCTTTTGGTACTATACGCGATATTTGGAGCACTTTTTTTGGGAATCACATGTTGCATTTCCGATGCTACAGTCTCCATTGAGTGAGCAGGTGATGACAATCAGTTATTTTCTAGTATCTAAACTCATTCAACGACACCCGGAAGTTGGAATTGGTCTCGTATTTACACCTGTTCACGAAGATTTATTAATAATAAATAAATAAATAAACTATTATGATTTATAAATACATCATACAAAATAAAAGATAAATAAAAGATTGTATTTGTACGGAAATAACAGATAATAATGAATTTTTTCTTGAGTTATTAAAAACATTTCCACAACAATTGAATATTTTTTATCTCTGCAACAATAACACTCCACCTATCCACCTCTATTCACAATGTTCATGTTCAATAAACAGCTATTACCCGCAAGAGCTTTCGTATTTTTCATGAATTTGCGTTCGCGTGAGTGACGGTAAAAACTTCGAATAACGTACTATCTCGTCGAGACAGTTTCACCAAGTAAATATTCAAATTACAAGAAAACAGAATCAGAGAAGAATCAGGATAACAGAAAAGAGAAATATACGTCCAAGGAAAGAAGACAGGAAGTTAACAAGCACACATATGTGCGAGACGAGAAGTACTTTTTCGTGAAAAATCGTACAAAAACTTTAAATATGTGACAGAAAATGAAAAACACGTATTAAAAATTAATTTTCAAGAATATTGGTTGCTTTTTGCAAAAGTAAGTTTTTTTCTTCCAAAGAAATAATAACCAATTTTTAAGAACCTTGGGGTCCAAACGGACCCCACTGGTTAGTCAGTTCTATAAAAAATTGCGGTGGTCAGGAGGTTAAATCATCATTTGTTCTTCTCAGAGTTGTTTTTCTTCTGTAGAGGACTTCTGTGGAGGGCGACACCTTTCCTCGCTCTCCGTATGGAAGTAGTCTCGTGTAGTCCCTATACGCACCACGCCACCGCCAGTCTAGATACGCAAACCACTCTCCATCTTTCATCAGACTTGAGTCTGCTACAGTATTGTACCATATACATAGTCTAAGATCCCGAATAATTTCCACCTTAACCCAAAGGGTTTCCTAACGAAAGATATTTTTATTAAACATATTATGTAAACAAATAGACGACAGCTTGCCTCATTACGAGTATATCAGATCACGGCTCCCCTTAAATTAAAGTACTGATTTTTTAAAACTTTTATCTGTTTTCTCGGTGAAAGAAGATATTAAAATAATAATAATTGTCGCAATTTAAAAGTTAGTAGTAGTATGTTTGAAGGAAAGAACGGTACGCAATCACAGACAAGCGAAGAGGGTAATATTCTGTGCGATAGGGTGCAGTAGTGTTACCCTCCTCTATCAAGGTAAACATAACATGTTGTATTGACCTTGCCCTTTATCGCCCGGAGTGGAACGCTCTCCTCTCACAAGTTCCGCAAGCTATTCTGTTGCGCACCGTTCTTTCTTTGAAATATTTGACTTTTTAAGCGCGACAATCGTGCGTTTTTACTTATTTTCTTAGGTAACTTAATACAACTGTGTTTGCACCAAATTATCTTCATTTTAATAATATTGGGAAATGAGGTGAAACGAAAATTATAGAAGAGAAGGGAGATTTATTCAAATCTATGTATATCATAGTTTCAAAAACCTGAAATGTTTATACATAGAATCTGTTCAAATACAATGGTATTTCATGTGATGTTTCATCATAATATTACGTAAGATTGTTTGATACACATTTGGTAAGATATTCTCTACAATACAATTAAAATAAAAAATTGGATATGCAACAAAAAATTTAATTATTATAGATGCAATGAAGTTGTATAATAGTTAAAAGATATTGCCTGTGTCTTTCCGTGGACGTCCGTAGCATTCGCAACCTGCCAAAGAGAATAATCTATACAAAATAAAACTTCAAAACAAAGCTTTTTCTAACGATAACAATAAAAATGCTTTACTCTATTAGATAATAAAATATTTATTATCTATGAAAAATCAATTGTGTATTAAAACACAAAACAAAGAACTTGAACATAGAAGTAGGTTGGTCAACAATAAATGGCAATTCGTACTCCACTAATATGTAAAAACCATGAAAATGAACAAATTCGCCGAGAGGTTACACAATACTTATTCAACGCAATTTTCATTATATTTTTTGAACACTACCTAACACTTCGGCACTTAAATACATTACACTTTCAGTACCTGAAAAAATTAGGTTAAGATACTAGCTGAGACGGACAGGAACGATACAAATCGACCAAGAGTAATACGCAAAGGTGACAAAGGTGTGACGGGAAATGTGTCGAGGAAATAACTGGGAGCCAGGCAAATAGAATGAACGAACACAAAGAAAGAACGCAATGCTTATATCAAAGACGTTACATATGCACAACGAAATAAAAGATGGTTCCACCCAAGCCGAGAAATTATGGAAATAATAACCGGGTACGGCAACTTTAGGAGCTAAGAATAGAGAAGTAACAGCGAAAGTATGTGCGGGCAAGGCACAGAGGATCGAGACCGCATGCTTTAAGAATCCACGACTAATCGGATTCTGCGACACTGAGAAGAGAGACATGATAATGAGACTTATAAAACAAATGCAGAATGTAGAGAGTTGTGAAGAAATACTCTCCACTCCAAAATGATACGAAATGTTCTTAGAATGCATTTCTATTAATTGTAGTTTGCACCCACATTCTCCTGGCGGGGACAGTCACGTGAAAGCAAGAGCATGGCTATAAGGTGTCATCAGACTGCGAGATTTCCATTGTAGTATTCGTAAATGGGAAATGTAGCATGCTATTGAAGCTTATCTACATGGAGCGATAGGAGGTAGGATTTGGGTGGTAGGCTATTGTTAGTAGGTAGGCCGGTTATCTGGGTTTACCAACAACTTGGTCCACGTGGAGGGGTTAGTAAAAGTAGTTAGCTATATTTAGAGTTATTGATACTAGCAGAAGGTGGATAGAGGAAGGAGGGTTCGTTTAAAAGTTGTCACAATTATATCACTGGGGAATTAATGTGAAAAGCAAGAAATATTTCTGGCACCACCGGCAATAATTGAATCCAGGATGACTTATTGAAGAGCAAGTACGCTACCACCTGAGCAACCAGAGGGGCTAAAGAAGCGAGGACCTGCGAGATGAAGAGGAAATTATTATACATAATTAATTATTCTTCAGTGTTTCCTCCAACCATATG
>NNCF01126887.1:84599-171802 GCA_002313205.1 Laupala kohalensis
TATATATATATATATATATATATATATATATTGAATAGTAATTTTTCCCAGTAGTTCTAAAGCAATTTTTTGAGATCCATTCACAAAGAGGATTTCATTCTAGGGATTAATTGTTTATCAACCTATGACCCGCAGGTCACCTAGAGATCCACTGGGAAAATTTTAATTACCCAGTCAACAATTCTTTATTACACAATCACGACCGTTAGGTATGCTTCCCAGCAAATTAAACTGTGCTTTTATAGAGAAGCGTTGTTTTGTTTTATTAATCTCTTCTTATTACAAAGTCAATAAAGACATAGTTTTTTTAGAAAAATCATTTTCTTTAAAAGCACCACGTCGCCACTTTTCTAGAGTGTGTCCGTCCACACCACGAGGTGGGTACAGTCCTCTATTATTCCTCTTGGGATATGTTAAGCAACTCCTTTCAATATATTACGTATTTTACATAATTTATTCACTTATTCCACAAATGCTCCATACGATTGCTTTGATCGAATTATCCCTGGGCAACTACGTATATTGAAGAAACTTTTATATTCACAATATATTCCCTGCGTTCCTCAGCGTAGTAGTGACATTCCCATAATTGGTACTCTCTGTCTTCCTTACCACCTTTACATAGACATATATCATCATTCGCTCTCTTGATCCTATATAAATATTCTTAGTTACCATGTCCTGTTAACATGTCTAGAAGCGCTGGTGTCGGTTGCAAAATGTGATGAAGTACCATTAGTACACAGCGGATACAACTACAGTCACAAACATATCAGAGAATATGCTTGCGGCTAAGCATGACCACACATTGGCTAAATTGCTGGTGCACTTCATTCATAGTCCATCAATTAGTGGCGTTAGACAACGCTTACGCCGCTCATTACTATAGTACGACCCATTGCATCATCGATAAAGAAAGTTGGTTTTCTTTACTAACAGCATTTAGATCTAGCTAATCGTGAACAAGTATATTGCCAAATAAATTTCATTCTCAGTTCATCGCGAAACAGATTAACTAACGAAAATTCAAAATCAAGGGTATTAAAAATAAGAAATTATTACTCAAATCATACAGGAATAATGAAACAGCATCAAGGAAGTCATTAATAGGATTAAATGCTTTCCATTAAACAGGGTTTCATTTTACTTTTCCGCTAAACATTTCATAATTTATTTCATGTTGTACATAAAGATTTGATGATAAATTTGTAATTCTCTATTTCAGATACATTGTATTATTCAATATTTATATATTTTTTACTTCCTCTTCTCTGAGATAATATCTAAAATACAAATGATGTAACAGCAGCAAGAAGATTTGTGGGAAAAAAACCTACTTGTAAAAATCGTTTCGCCCTGGTCTAAATCATAGCGTGTAAACTTGGAGCTCTAGGTATAAGATGAAGGTCTATCTCACAAAAAATCATGCTAAGGTAAGATCCAAAATTCATGAATAAATTAAATACCTTTCAAAGATAATATTTATTTCTTTAAAATACATTTAAAGTAAATTATTTGAATGAATACTGAACACTTGGTAACCATGAGGGTTGCTTATGCGAGAATTTGCGATGGTTTACATTTTTCTATTAATGGTGCGCAAGATATATTTCAATTACTTTTCCATGAATTATTCCAATTCTAAATCATTTTACACATAATCTCAAGAAATTTCATAGTATATCGGGACCATAAGATATATATTTAAAAAATAATGCAACAAATTTATATTATATTGAATTATTTTTACTGTTCCATGTTTTTACTAAATGTATCAACTTAATAAAGTTCTCTCATCGCGATTTTATTGCTACCCAAGACTATAACACTGTATGTTCAGATATGTTAGATAAACTAATATTTTTCAAAATGTTTACACTAATGCATAAAATATTCAAAATGCTGAGAGATTTGTGTTCTTCATTCTACTACTGCATGAGGGATAGACGCAAGGAAGATGGGGGAAGGCTGGTGAACACGTAGCAAGACTGGTAGCGAAGGGTCTGTCTGTTCTCACCCTCGCCCAAGACGTGAACGGCTTCCCAACGTCATTAGCGGCTAATCTACTTGCCAGACAACTTGATGCACTACTCCTTTCTACGCTCTCCTCTTTCTCCACAAACAAATACTTTCAAGAGGATGTTTGCGGACACAATTTGTTGATATAGCTTTTACGTGTTATTTTACTTCTATTTGTTTGAAAGTATTAGCATATGGAACTGTATTTTTATTCCATTGATTTCCAAATCTCCTTAAATTTCAATGTTTTCGACCAATTCTTTAACAATGCTGATATTCTTGTTTTGGCTAAAAGTTAGAATTTATCCCACTGTTTTGAATTTACAGCTTTTTCTAATTTTAAAAATTCTTTAACTACATGAATATATCTCAGTTTTTTAAATAGTTTTATATAACTGTAATAGTATGTATTAGTTATAATGAATTAAACTAATATTAAAAATATAATTTAATCAGTAAATGTGTGTTAAGGGTGAGAAGACAATTTACATTCATTTTTCTAGAACTCTTTCGTCTACAATTTAAGTGATCAGAGGCGTTCAATCCTATGGAATGTGCAATGACATCTATATGACATTTCTGGAAACAAGAGACTAAGAATGCATGCAAGGGCAAGCTCGATTACCTATAGTACACGGCAGTACTGATTTTCAGTAACGAAGAACACAAAAACTATTGCATGAGTAGGGTTTAGGTAAACGTTATCACAGGCACTGCATATAGTATATGAACAATACAAATGATATTGTCTATATAACGTGTATATAGATAATGCAGAATAACATATTTATACTATGTCAATTTTCAATCCCTTGAATGCAAATTTCTTTCGGAACTAATTTCTCCTGAGCCTACATATAATTATTTTCTCACAATTGAAATTTTATTTAACAATGAAATTAGTGACGGTAAAACAGTCAATGGTTCCATTCGATGTGAAATACTTAATTACGTCTTCGCTGTGCAGATGGCAACAGAAACATTTCTTGTATATCTCCATCCGAATGATACATGCTTCCGTGGGCACAGCATGTACCAATCAATCAGAGGAATTCAAGGAACGCTTTTGTCATCGTTTGTACATTCGATGTTTTCTTTCGTGTACAAAGAGTAAATGATTTGTTCCAATTTCTAAATCTAAGATCATAATATTTGGTGACTTGTTATGTGGTAATTGTTTCTTTTTTTCTTTTTCAGGATTCTTAAGAAAACAAAATATTGTGAATTCACACTCAACAATCCAGTGAATGTGCCTCCAGAAATTGTATTTACCTTCTAACTTGCACTCTGTGTAAAAGTTTGTATGTGAGAGAAACAACTTCACCTCTCAACATCAAGATGAACAATCACAGTGCTTTTTGTGATAAATCTTGTGATTCCCACGCTTTATTATATAACTCTATACTCATAATTCCATGAATGTTTTAAAGTTATGATTTTGGAAACTCTCCTCAAACATGTGACTCATATTAGAAATATATAATAATTCGACGAATATAACGCATATTTAGAAAAACATAAATAACTTATACAATAACACATAAAAAATGAATTCACAGGGACGGCAGAGAGGTCAAATGATAATATTTGTGAAGGATTGAGAGTTTCTTACTCGAATAGATTTCGCAGAAGTTGGATATGGTCCTCCCCGCTGGGAATCGTGCAAGTATTGTCAAAGTTGGTTTTCATTAACATATTTAGTCTAGTGTGTCTCTAGCATTCAACGATCACATTCTAATTTTAATTTAATTCTACTGTGAGAATACTGATCATGAAATAATTATTTCACGCTGTTCCAGAAAAACGTACGATAGTTTCGTGCCATGCGTGCAAATGTCAAATGGATACCTGTCAATCGTTTTGTATGCGAGGTCTTGGTGTCGTGTTTAGTCAACGCCGTGAAAACTGGTGATGTGAATCATTTGACCAAATGACGTGAGACAGGATTGCTGTTTCGAGTCTCGTGTGTGGTTGGATTTTCGCTCCACCGATCTTATAGAAAACGAGTGGTAACATCCCTCGTATTGGATAAGTATGAACTTTCTTTGAAATAATTTTTAGTTGGGATTCAAATTAGCTAAGAGATGTTTTATTTCCCTGGGTTGGTGATGACTAAAACCGAAGTCCAGTTCGATTGTTCTCTGAGAGGCAATATTAGTGGCACACTTCCTATTCCTCACCATAACATCTATGCATCATCGTGAAATTTAGAGTAAGGGTGTTCCCATGTGTATTTTAGACATTCTTTTATCGAGAGGATTCTGTACTATCCCTTTCACCCTGGGATATACTTCGAGTGTGAAAATTTCGCCATGATTCATCAAAAATCACATTTGAGAAGTGTAGGAGAATTCCGAAATTAAGAAGTCGCTAACATTTTGAAGACCACCCCCCTACCCACCGTACACACCCACAGCCCATCAGACGTTCTAAAACTGTTCAATGCTATGTGAACGTTCTAAAATATTCAATACGTTGTCCAAGATATTTTTTGTTTCCGTGTTCAATGAACGCTGGGAGTAACCCACTACAAATCACCCCTTTAAACAATTCTCGCCTTCGTAAAACTAGGCTGTCAGTGATCTACGTCAGCGCTGTCCAACTTGTGGTCAACGACCTGCGAATTATTGTATATTTTATATCAAAATTTTCATTTACCGTTGGAGGGAACACTATGAGTCAGAATTAATATTTGCCTTGGCGTGCACGGTGAGAGAAAATGAAAAATTGAGAACAAAATTACCTTCAGGGCCTGTTGAGGGATAGTATGACTTTGACTACATAATATGAAAACATTTTATAATTATACTAAATATTAAAATATTTTCAAATAATTAAGAAAAACATTATTTAATTTTTTCTGCTTGAAACTATTTAAATTTGTTGATGAGAATCATTAATTGGCGGATCTGATAAATAATTATGACCCATTAGTTTTATTTTTTGGGCAACATTTTGTCAAACCCTATCTTGTGCCGGTCCGATCCATCGAAAATGTATAGAAAATTAGGACAATACGTACGACAGCGCAGTTCAATGCTGTGAATTCGATGGATTCGATCAAAAATCATAACTTGGTGAAATAAGACGTATAAAAAATTGTAGTCCCGCCATCTAACCCAGGATTTTCCAACTTGTAATAGCTACAGGGCCAAATCGGAAACATTTAGGGAATCATTGCAGGTCGCACTTTAATAATCTCCACAAAATTCTGCTTGTAGAAGAGAGGAACATTAACATGCATAGTTTAATTTAAAGAAACGTTTTATCATTTTATTGCTTAAAAACTTTTTAACAATTACATAAGAAGTAACATCAAATCTATACCAGGAAAAGAACAATCTATAAAAAATCTGTTTCAAAACAAAAAAAAAGAAGAAAAATACTTCCTTCGTTTTCCTGAAAGCTTTCGCGGTTTACAAATTTGCTCGCATGCCGCATGTGGGTAAGGCTAACATGACGACTTCCACGTCGTTGCAACAAAGAGAGTCGTTATTGAAAATCATTAAATTTCATAGCAAGATCTGCATTAATATTTTGATTGACGTAATAATGGTAAGTATGCATCAGTGCACGAGTCTCTTAGAATATAAATACATATTTCGTGATTCTTTGATTCACCATCTTGATTACGAATATTGAATTGAATATGCTTAATTGAAATACATTCACTTACATCCGCCACAGTATTGAATACTACAGAATAATCATTTTCCTAATGTCAGGTGTTCCTAATAGTCTCGGTTAAATGCAGTTTACTCTGGTGCAGTTCATAAATATTATTACTAACTTTTATATGTAACTTCTAACATACTACTATTTTATCTAACTTAATTCTGTTAACTATTTGTAACAACCTACTCAGCGTGAGACCTTCAAGTCATGTTTAGGAATTGACAGTTAAATATTCAATATTTCACGTTGCCTATAAGTACGATACTAATAGTAATTCAGTTATCGTTGAAATTTATGTAGTCTTACTTGCCTTCGTACTTTATCCGTTCTTCTAGAGCGGCTGGAAAGGATTTAATGAGGACGCAGTAACCCGCTTCTGGAAGTTGAGAAACCGATGCTCAGGTACCTTCTTCAGGAATTAGCACACACGGCGGAGATTTATGTTTTTGCACACGGCTTAAATGAGGATACGACCGATATGGTTGACACACTTATTCATGCGTAAGAAACCAACCGAATACACTATTAATTTAACCATTTAGTGTTTGTCCTCTGTTTCGTCAATATTCGTGACTATTAAATGCACACAACTTCCCGACAGACTTATCACTTCACTTCTCTACAAGTACACTTTACGACACTCAAGGACTCTTCCTTAATCTCTGCACATACGGCAGCAACACGCACAGGCTATGCTATGTAACTAATATGTAATACGTATCACGTAATAAACGCGAATTGAAAAACTCATCGTACCTTATTCGAAATAGATCAATTATTCATGTTATTAAAAATCATATATTTTGTTAAAGAAAAAGATTACTTTATAAAGAAGGAGCTACATATCTAGCATTATCAGTAGCTATAACCCACCTTTATGTTCACTCTTAATTATACGAAAATGCGTTAGACAATAGTTTTATCGATCCGTTTCAATCTTTCAATTCTTTCGTCCCGTAGTGTTGTTAAAAAGATAATAAGGAATACAATTACGACGGTGTATGGCAGGTGAATACGTTTACATTTCATGTAGAACGCTTGTGCACTAAAGTACTCGAAAAAAACAGTGTATCATCTGCAGGCAACGTAGCTACCGATGATTCACAAAAACTCAGGCAGGTTTCACGGGAGTATTAAGACCCTGGAGTTACTCAAAGAGATGATAGAGTAGTATCCACTTCTCTAAAGCTAGGGAGTAAATCAAAGCTAATAATATTTTTGTGCGCACTTTCTCAAGGAAAGCAAATACGTCGGACTTGAGAAAATAAAATTTTACTATAATATCATTTGGCAGAATGCTTACAAAATATGTTGTAGTAATTTCAATATAAAATGTATTGACATATGGTTACGAATTTTACGTAAATTAATTTTTTTAACTCAAAGAGTTTTAGAAACGTGATAAAGACTTCCGGTGATTTTTCTTGGTTCTTATTACTTGCTGTGGTAGATGGTAATCATTGTCAATTCGAAATAAAAATATCCCTTTGATAACCTTGATAGTCGAGTATCAACGATATATGGTAATAAATTTAAGTGCATATTTTTCTATTGGATTCTAGGACTACAAGAGCCTCCTTAATACGTAAAAATGGTTAACCCCGAGAAGTACAATGTTATATTTTCAATTCAGCAATTTGGCATTTAACACTTTGGAAAATAATAATAGACGAACGGACATTGTGAAAAGTTAGGAGACTTGGGCGAAAAGATAAAAAAACACTTTCCATGCATCCATATTGAATGATGCTAAACATTCTTATCAAATATTTTAACCCCATTTTCTGCATATTTTACAGTTCAGTAAAAATTTCTGATCACTACAGAAATTACGAATGATAAGGTATTATTTTTCAAGCATTGTTAGAATAGACTACCATCTTCACAACACAATCTTTATAATAAAATAACCACCAGTTTTTCAACGTAAATAACATGACTGAAATAAACAAATAAAATATATGAAAGCTTAAACAAACTAAGAAAGTCTAATTGTAATATCGAAAACGTCGTTTGGAGGTCCACACGAATGAATTACATGTACGAATATTTGAATATCTGCGCTAGGTGAAAAAAGCCCATTAAAGTTCGATAAAAAAGTATCTCAATCTAATAAAGAAAAAATAGTTACTTTAATAAAAATCTTAGACCAACCATCAAGAGCAAGTGTTACATTCAATGCTTCACACTTTTCGGTCTCAACGTTGCGCGGCTTACATAAAAATTCTTAAAAAAGTAAATAAAAATAATTGTAATTCAAATTTCGGAAAAAATATTCCACGATCCATGCGTAACAACTCTGGAAATCCTGTGTGCCAAATTACGAAGCTCTGAGCATCTAAGTGACTTTCATGAAAACTCCACGCGGGTTATAGTTAAATGAGTGTAAGCGTCACCAAGAGAGACGTATCGGTGGGAGGGTTGTTTATGAGTAGATATCTATTTATCCAATAACGTGAAATAGAGTGAAACGGACGGGAAGAGACCAATTAAATACTCAAAGTTACAATGGATGCGTTCAGCAAGTTCTATTATAAATTCCGTTGAGAAGATTACTTGGCGAAATTCTTGCTCTGAATTATGTGTTTACTATTGCACCGGAAAATGTTTATATTATATCTGAAGATATATTCACACTACTTTTGATCACACGTTGTGCAAAATAAATCTAATTTTTTTATAAACAAAGAAATTTTCTTTAAAAATAAATTGTTCTGAATGAAGATTTCGAATAGGTATAAATTTATTATAGAAATGTGCATGGAATTTATTGCATAGAGTTTATTGCTGTGTCTTTGTTCCATCGATGCCTTTAAATGCCGAAAGCCACTTTTCATAGAATTTGCATGAAAGAAGCGATAATGAGGTCACAAGCGGAGGTTGGCCGTGAGCTCTAAGATCTGAGGAGCAAATACGCTGCACTGAACTCTCGAAAGGCATAGAGAGGCCTTCGCCGCTTCTACCACCCGGAGGCAGAGAATAAACAAAGCCTTATGATACGGAGGAGGAGTGGAAAAGGGCCTTTTCTCACGTGATAATAAGCCGAGTAAACTAGCAACGAAGAACTGAGAAGCACAACTGCGAAGCACTCATCCAACGCACGCATTGTTTGGACCACTGCCGCTGAAGTAGTCCGAGACATTTCCTTGGAACTGTGGAGCGGTGACTACTCGCACTCTTCCTGTGCTGATTATAGTCTCTCCTGTTTTACTACTCTCCACTCAGTGAGTCCGGTTCCTCATTGCTTCTGAACTTTCCATTTCAACCCTTCTCTGTTACTTCCAGTCACTCAAACACTTAATATCATCAAACTATTCCATAATTATCGGCTTTTAGAATTCACCTCTTATGAGTTTCCTTAATATTTTCTGAACATTTCTCTCCTTTCATACATTAAACCTGAAGAAACGTACTTTTAGTTTCTCATTGACATATGTTAAATTCTTCTTGAAATTTGTTTATTAGTTCATTTCTTGAAGAGTTTAAGAAGGCAAGTGAAAATTTAGCACAAGGACATAGCACATAAATACTATATTACGCAAAAATGTGGGTGATTTCAATAAATTAGCTGATCACTGAAGATTGCTGAACAAAATTTCGTTTTACACTATATAGGTAATTTAAATAATTTATTTTGCAAGTCAATTTACTGAAATTTACTGATTCCTTCCGCGGCTATTGTAATGTTAAAGTATGACTTTTTGGAAATAGAGTAGTTATACTACTTGACAGACGAACTGGATAATTGAATAATTAAGAAATAGAAGCAAAAATAGGGCTTATGCCATGAATATTTGTACAGAATAAACGTCATATTCGACGTCTTCGACATTTGATGGGCATCAACATTTATATTTTCTAAAGGTACATAAGATCCTATACTGATTAGGTGACCTAAACTCAAGATATTATATAGTTATTGATACATGAGGTCAGGAATTTCCATTGTTTTAGAATTTCTTTCATTCAAAAATGAAATATCCCTTTTATTTATTTTGAACTATGTGCATTACTTGGTAATTGCACCTATTTAAGAAGTCGGGGTTACAAGTTTCATTTGATAAATTCTTTTGTTTCCATATCGTCTATATTTTGGAGTACAATGCTTATGAGAAGAAATTATCATTGTTTATATTTTCTTCATTGTAAAACTTTGAAATAATGATGTTTACAAGAGTAAGATAAAATTGTTTAGATGGAAAAAATATAAATCATTAAGTCATTTGAGGAAAGAAAAAATCATTTCTTTTCTGGAATGAGAAAATGGTTGTTTTTTTGTGTTGAACCAAACCAGTATCTTAAAGAATATTCTTGAAACTTCGAAATTTTTTGTTTTAGTTTTCTTTGGAATCCCTTCTTCTCAAATGAACACGGGACTCCAACAACAACAACATACACTGTGGACTTCACCAACGTGCCTGCTGTAATAATTGACAAAGGAGATACAATGTTTGTTGAAGGGAAAACCAGTCCGAAAAAAGAGTGAATTCTTCCCAAGGAAAAAAAATGTGGTACTTGCTATCAGTTCTATATTTTATTTGGAAATTATTGATATGTCTGTGATATGATAAGTTAACGAATGAGTGACGAAATCAGTATTTAAAACTTCCTATGAATAATTTTCTGAGTGTTTTCTACGCCCTTAATATTGTGGTACGTAATACTAAGGATTCTGTTAAACTATGATAAAAATTTTGCATTGTCAAAAACTCACATAAAATGTGCAGTTGTTTACGTGTTAATTATCGTAAAAGTTGCTCACGTCTGTGAATTATTGTGTATTTTAATTTCTTTCAATATATTACATGTCATGTATTTCTCTTCTTACTCAGACCTTCTCGCTTTCTTGTCACATAGAGGTTTTTTTTAAATATTTCCCTGCCTTTATTCTATTTTATTATAAGTGTTCTTGGAAATCCTACACATTTCCGCTTTATCTCCCCTCATCACCTCACTCCATGTCCCAATCACGGAAAGCCCTCTCTGCTTCAATTTCCTTAACTTCATGGTGACGCTTAATTCCATACCTGCCCCTTCTTAGTCGACACTGTCTGCACCCCTTACGATTTCCACTATCTTCTCTTCATACCAGCACCTTCTCGCCGATACCAACTCCTCAGCGTGCTCCGCTCTCAGATTTCTAAGCACGCTCCATCCTACCCCATTCTTTCTCTATCCTCCTCCTCAACGCGTTGCTTCGCCAGCGCGGCGGCTGGCCGCTGAGCGTGGGCCGCGCCCTTCCATTGTCTGCAGACAAAAGCCTGTCGGCGGGCGAAGCAGAACTCGATTAATGAATTAAGACGCAGGCGACGACCAGAAACCGATCCCCGAGAACTTCGCAGACAAGTTAGCGAATTTCTTCCGACACACTGAGGGTGGAAAGGGAGAGGGGGGCAAGGCGTCACTGGAGAGAAACCGCCATCCCCCTCCACCCACCCACCCACGCGTGAGCTTCGAGGCGGATCGGTAGAGCGCGCGCGGGATGAGGTCGATGGAAACTCGAAGAGGAAGCAGTAAACTTGATTCAGTGACGCGTCGAAGATTGTTGTTTGTTGATTTATTGGGACACCTTTGAAGATGGTTGTGGAGTTCGGTTCAAAGGGGGAGAATGAATGTTGAGAAAGGAATTCTTAAGAGAAGGTCTGGAGTCGTGTTAATTTGGATTTCGAATTACGCACAAAGCCATTTTGTTTTATCTACAAAGGACAAAGCTATTTGTAAGGGATTTGTTATCAGAACACAATTCTGGAGCGTATCGTTGAGTATTTGAGAATACAGATTACGGGAGATTTTTGACATAAACCCCTCCAGGAGATTTTGATCTAAATGTTTCGCTCATTATTACATCCACCATTTGAATTAAGCAAACTCATCATTTCCTGTTGCTTAAGGGGTACTTTAACTTTCAGAAAATAAGAATTACCATGAGATTTAATTGCTCAGTATACATTCTGTCTTGTCTCAAATATCAGAGCAAATATGAAAACAAAGATTATCCCATTATTTCCAACCGACAAAGGGAATACAAATGAACTGTTTTCTTGTATAAGTACGCTGTAAGCTACGTTACATTGTAGCATTACTCGTTTACACTCTTAACAATATGAATTAGTAAAGAAGAATATAAGTCTCGTTACAAAAATTAATGTCTTTAACTTATTGATACTTTTCTCAATTGCATTTCCGATGTTTTGCCGAAAAAGGGAAGATGAATGAAATTTAAATTTTAGTGAGTTTTTTTAAACCTTCATCAATGACAGCTTTATATATTGTTTACATTTCTTATTTTTCTTGGTGCCCATAATTAATTCCTTTGATGCTATGGCGTAACTTGCATAATAGAAATGATTAACAAGTTGAAATTTTAATATTTATAATGAGACGCAAAATAATGTAGAGGAAAATTGGACAAAATGTCAACTGTCCATTTTTTGGGAGTATGTGAAGAGAAGTGTATGAGACATACTATCACTGATGAGACAATGCGCATGTTAAAAATGCGTAAGAAGAAAGCAAAAAATTGCTGTTGAATAGGGAAAGTGGTCAACATAGTACCCTTATAAAAATGTTACATTATTGAGGAGATTTTAACCCTCTCAGCCTTTCAGCACACGTAAATAGTTGAAGACGTTATTAAACGAAATGGGGAGGAAGCACATAGCGTACACGTGATGGTCATAACCATATGCTGACGCAGAGTAGTGTGTGCTTTGAGATTGGTGGATTGTTCAAAATTCGGTGAAAATTCTCAAAACTAATGGTGAAACCATTGCATATACTTTCTCATCGTTTCTCATTATGCACTAGAGAGTGACATTAAAAAAATCTATTAAGATAAGGTTAATTCTGGAAACATTCTCCTTATTTTTGTCGCCTTCATGCTACCTATAAAGAGAGGGTTGTTTTTGGCATAGTAATCTATATCTTAATCGTCTTCATATCTACTGAAAACATTTATGATACAAATACTTTCACTAGCATTTAATAGAAGTATCTCTTATTTACTTGCATTTTGTAATTGCAAATTTCTATGCAATAAAATTAGTCGGATCTTTGATCATTTTCGTTTAAGGAGATAATACTGTCTGCTTTTAATTATTTTCTCTACATTTCGTAAGGGTCATTATCTACCTTAAGACTTCTATGAGTGTTCAAAATATTACATTTAAATTAAGTTTAATTATTGAGTTTGAAACAGTAATATAACATTAAATTCTAGGGGATTCAGGAACATTAAAACAGTTCATTATTCGTAAGCTACAGGACAAGAAGCACGTTGCGTAGTTATTTCACCAAACAACATCTGTATTCATGAAAAAAGAATTGCTCATGCACATATACACAATATATGGCGATTATAAACTGATAAATAACGATAAATACGACTTAGAGCTATGTAGAATTTTCTTGTGAAGTGTGTAAATGAACCAAAAATTTTGAAAATTGCTAAACCTTTGGACCAATGGAAGATACAAAAATAAATATGTATCATTGTAAAAGTAATCTTAATGTTCTAAATCTTCTACATCAACCTTTTATTTAAACAAATAGTTGAGGTATTAAAGATACAAATTTGGAAAAAGAAACAGGGTGAAGTTTTTATATCATACTTTTTTATCATCGATTTTCTCGTACACACATTGAAAGCCATAAGGTGTACGAATAAAATTAATATAAACAATTTTGTAGGAAATTTTAAAACCTTTATTTTTTTTTGTAGAGCACATTATTTCTTACAACCCACCGCATTAGAGAAAACACACACATACACAAAAGCTTCCCTCCCCCTTTCAGCCCTTTTCCGTCACAGCTAGAAGCGGGAACTTTGAGTTTACCTCCTGACTACACCAAATACATTCTCGAAGAAAAAGTTTACACTATCTTTAATGTCTTTGATGGCTCCTTCGTTGGCTAAACTAAAAAAAAATTTAATACCAAAAGAATTCGTGGAGAAAAAATGCCATGTGAAGTAAACCACACACACACACACACACAAGTGTTCAAATACTTCAATTTAAGCGATGAATTTAGGAAGGAAAAAATCAATCTTAATCTAATTTAATGGATTCTTTGTTTTGTGCATTTAACAAAGATATAAAACATCTTTAAATCGTAAAGTTTGGACGAATGGCTTATTTTATAAGTGCTTTAATGAAATGATCCAACCGTGCTGCCGCAGTTGTATGGGAAGCAAAAATTCGATTTGCGAGGCTTCCGATGGGTTCGTTCCTCTAACGAGTAAAAAACATTCCGGGCAACGCCGGGTAATCAGCTAGTTACTACATAAATTATGAAAGATAAAATGGGTAGTTTTTGCGCAAGTGCTGACAAAATAAAATACATGGTACACGGAATAGCGGAAGGAACGTGAGTGTGGATGAAGTACAAATAATACTTTCGTAAAAATCAAATTACGTAGTTGAAGAACAATATAGGAAGCGAAGAGATGTAATTTGGTATACAAACATCTGATACAGCGTTTAAATTAAAGAAGAAGTTGATGCAAAGTTAAATATGGTAAGCCTTGAGATAGAGCAAAGTCGGCACTGTTTGAAACATTAGGCCCATTCTTGTTGGGTTTTTTCGGATTTCTTTTAAAGCTTGAATCAAAGTTTGGATAGTTTTTTTTCTTTCTTCCGAGGAGTAAATTCGCATATTTTTGCCAAGCTTTTTCCAGTTTATATTTTGAATTTTTAGGATTAGTATTATCCATTTAATTCTTAAAGAGGGTGAATTGCGAACAATTTAAAACAATTAAAATATAAATAAATGAGGCAGATTTGAGATATATTTTTTTGCTATCACAATTTTCCTCACACCTCTACATAACTGGATTGTATAGAATAAAATGTTCTTTATGAATATATAAAACTTCGATTCTCTTGGCTTCTAGTTTGGAAATATCTGTCCTTGTTGATAGACTGAGGAATTGCGCGTCTTTATCCGAGAACAAACCTGTTTAAAAGTAGACTTAACATTTATTTGGTAAAGAATATTCCAAAAGAAAATAAAAAAAAGATGTTTGTCTTTTTATTAATATATTTCCATTTAACATTTTTTTAAACCTTCACATTTTGTTCATTTGTATTCAACTAGATAAATGTCCGCGGCTTCTCTTGCGAGAAATTTCGACTTGTTTGAAATTTTTTCCCCGTGAACTTGCAGCTACGATTTCATAGATTCACCAAACTCATGGACGTTGTTTATTATCATACATGGATATGCCGTGCCGTTAGCGTGAAAGACGAAAACCCGAAAATAGACTTACTACTTAGCATCTGTTTAAAAGTGAAATAAAGAATAACCTAGAAATTAATATTTAATATTTAAATTAACGCTCGCACGAACAAAAATCTCTGTAAGTTCATGAGGTATAATAAATAACTGGAACACCACATTTGACCCCAATCACCCCTCTGAAATAGTAATTTTGTAAAACCTTTAGATATACTTTACAATAAGAAAGAAATTGCCAAATTCAAAATTGCCAAGTCCCCATGTTATATGTTTTGTGTGTGTGTGTGTTATGATTGAGTCAGTCAGATAGATTCTATTAATTAACTGACAATATGGAGACAAAGTAACCAAAACTCGCCATCATATGTTTGAAGCACCGGTTTGAATTATTTCACAACAGAGAATTCTCTTTTTATTTTTTCATCTCTTTATCTCTCCTCGTCTCTCCCCAGGTATTGTCAGTTCTTACCCATAATACTTTTCACCTCCAAATTTCTTCTTTCAAGTGATAATCACTCAGTTGTTACATTCAAATATTTCCATCGATTTTCCTAACACTTCCTAAAGTTATACCAACGTTAAATTTAGTAATTTACATATTTATGAGAAGAATTCTGGTGGACTGCTCTTGACGTTATTTTCCTCTGGTCTGATGCTTCTGGGATCTCATCTTTTATTAAAGAAATAAGTCAAGAGTCGCAAAGAAAATAAGTATGTTTATTTATTTCTGCTACACATAAAACTACTTCGAGTTCAATTGTATATTAATAAAATGATTTGAAGTAAAATGATGTTTTCACATTCAACTAGAAGAATTATTCCTTCTTTCTCTTTGATATAATTAAAAACATTTCTACTTTAATTTCTTTTCAAATAAACGTTGGTGAGAAGTATAAAGAGGTTATTTCAATGCGTGCTAAAACGAAAATTAACTCCTTTCAAACTAATCGAAAATTCTCGCGTGTTTCGTGAAAGAATCTGACTTCGCTCACAGACGTGTCAAGTAATATGGGTAAGGTGGTAGGACTGTTTTCGTGAAGATGTTAAGATTTTTATTTGTTTGTTTTCTGATATTCTACTTATCAAACTGTGAAATGAATGAAAATAGAACAACTGGAATACCCGTAAGACGCAGAGTGAATTCAGTTAGTCATCCAAAATGTAAGAGTTAAAATAAAGAAAGAAAAGAAAGAAAAAATTCAAACCACATTTAACTTATTATTTACTATTCAGGTTGCATTAAATAAATTAATCCATCTTCAAATATTTTTAAAATAAGAAACCATTTCTTCATGGTATAAAGCCCTCAATGCAGCATGTTATTCTAATATAAAATTGAATAAAATATACAATAGAAGACTAATATCATGAGTGAACTGTGGCATGTGGACTGAATGTTGTGGACAATTGATCTTGTCAATTATCTACGCATTAATATCTCGGGGTTTTCTTCCCCTCGAAACAAAAGAAAAAATATTTGAATTTCATTATATTTTTATAAGGAAACTCGTATACCTCCATGTCGGTTGCGCTAAGCAACGTGTTGCGACAAAGTATAAATTTACATTTTCAAGAACAGATTTTTAATATTTTCATTTTTGTATTTTTTTAGTTCGAAAAGTTTTCTGTAATTTGATAATCAGTAAAATCCAAATGAATGAAAGCTTTAGTTATCTTTATGATTTCTTGAAATAAACTGAATTTTTTTCGTTTTGAAAATGAAGGAGTCAAACTTCCTGCACGAGACAAAAAATCAACTACTTCCCAATTGTTGTCGGGACGATTCCAATGTTGCCTCAACTAACTTTCCATAACGCTAGCAAGTGCCTCATAAATCGGTGAGTGTTTAAGTGTTACGTCCAACTTCATATATTTTAGGCAAAAATGTATTTCGTATATAGCTATTTCTAGTATGTTATTACAAAATAAGTTTGTTTTCGACAGTGTTTCTTGGAAACAAGCCTTAATACAAAGAACGAGTAAACAATTTGTCACTATAATTTGTATAAGAAGAATAATGGTGTAAAATTACACATTGTAATGAATTATTTTCATATTTAAGATGAATTAGACGAAGAAATTAATATCTAAAATCCTATACAAATATACCAAATTTTCTAAAGTATCATTAGCAAGAATATTTTCAGAAGTAATTATTAATATTTAACAGATGTCCAAAATACTCGTAGGCAAAGAAATATATTCAGAAAAATAATTTATCGTGTTATTTTTTAAATAAAAAATATTACGGTATACTACGCTACACTATGGCATTGTTTAAGCCTGAAGGTGGTCGATATTTACCAAAACCGCCTGAAAAGACAATAAAAATGTATAAGAAATGTAAAAATGTCCTCTTTTTAATTCAAATTTCTTTTACTCTTACAAATTTATTGAATAATTATTTCTTGAACACTAAACTTGCCACGAAAATCAGAAGATTAGATGGAGATTAATCTGCGACGACTCAATAAAATAGGAGCGAAACAAACATTGAAGGGAAACGTAATGTCGAGTCCTCCAACTACTTCCCACTCGTTACAAAACACAAATAGCGCATCATGCAAATGAAGAAAGTGGATGCAATTTTCCAGAAGCAGACAAGGATCCTCCTAGAGACGTTTATCCACTAACTTTGCACAACAAGGGATCTGGAAAAGAGATTTTTTAAATTCTCTCTTGAGAGAGAGCGCGCTGTGTCACCTTCTCTCGGAGAGAAAATGCAGAGCAAGTTAATGCGTTCAATTTCAGCAAGTGTCGTCCATGCGAATCTAAACAGGAGGAAGGATACAGAAGCACCAAACTCTGACAAATGAACCATCCCCTGTGAGACTTAATCTATTAAGATTCCTCGACGCTGTGTTGAGTGGAGTGGATGCCATATGTAGGTGTCTTAGTTTTGCTACTAGCAAAGACTGGACTTTTCTTCACGACGATAACATGTATGATAAAAATAATGGGTTCAATTCAGTTTCTTAGTTTTTAATCAATGAAAATAATAAAAAATAGATACTACCAACATTTTTTTTCTATCTTCTAAACTTCGTTTTCTGAGAGTTACAAAAGATTCAATATGTGCCGAAGGTCATCTATATCAATTATTTATATATGGTTTAAAATAATATTTACTGTAAATACACTAGTTCTCAACATATTAAGCTCAAAATCTTACTAGTTTAATTTTATTTCTGTTGAATGTTGTGATCTGAGCCTGCAGATTCGTCGTTTTCCTTCACATGCTTCTTCTGTTTTTCAGGCATTTTTTTAAACTTAGAACTATCGAGTTGCTTCTAAAATAATATTTTCCTAAACTTTTTATTGTTGCATCTGCATTGAACAGTATTGGAAATAGAATGAGCCAGAAGTCGACATTGGTGCTTGGAGCTCAAAACTGATAAAAAAATTATTTTCTCATAATAATTATACTCATTTCAAAATCAATGAGCTCTTCAAGTATTAGAGAAACATCTTAGTTATGTTACCCATTGGGAACCATCCAAATAGTTTTCCAAGATAAAATACGAAACAAACTAGGTTCTTTTGTCTTTAAAAAGTCTATAGAGACTAGATTAGGAAATTCTAGGATTCGAAGACTTGCTTCCAAGCATTAGTTCATTAAAGATTTTTATATAATTTAATTTTTCATTTTTTACCACGTGTCGCCCTCTCAGAACATTTGGAACAACACGTATTTCGTGTCACTCAGACAAATGAGCAACAATTCTCCCGCCATCAACTGAACAGAAAGCAACTACTCACATTAATGTTATGGAATATTGCGTCAAGATTGAAACCGGTGCTAAATATTACTTCGAAACTATTTGGTACTAAAACCCACCGTGTTGCGCTTTGATTGCCGTCGATCACAAGTACGTTTTCACCTAAAATTTAGAAATAATTTCCAAAGAAACAAATTGGGTAATAGAAAGAAACATTAAATTTATTTAAAGAACGTTAGGAGACATTTCATTACTTTTTTAATTCTGAGTTATTGTGAGCAGAAACTTCAAAAATGTCACATCGGATGTTCAACCTCTACCCACGGCTGTCAATGAAGTCAAATGAATGTGATTTCGGAAGGTGGAAACAACGGTGTGAAACGCTTTAGAGCCTTCAACTCGTTGCGGCTCTCTAAACACCTGCCGGCCAACGTAGCCAATGTCCTATTTGCGAATGGTGCGATTACAGAGACGAACACGACGAGTCAGTGTTCACAACGACAGGTTACATTGCTACCAACAAATAAATTCATTCAAAACGTGGTTGCTCTTTTTTTATCACTACTTTTATTGATCTCGGAAAAAGTTTATTTTTTCGAGACTGACTCCATATATTGAGAAATAAAGAGTCAAAGATTTTGTGAATATTTTAAGCGTATAGGATATAATTATATTGTATATGTTGTGAATTGAAATACATGATAATTATAATATTTGGAAGGAGGTGGTGGAATAAGTAACACAAAATAATTAAGACAGCTTATGAGTGGCAAGAATTTAAATGGTTATTGAACGTTATCCCAATGCCGAAACACTTAAGTGATAAAAGCAAAATATTAACCGCATAAATAGTATTATCACAGTAGTCAGGAGTTCAATTATATTATAGAATATAAAATGTGATTAATGTATTTAACAATAGAATAAAATTATTTCCTCTCTAATTTTAGATTAAAATTTGTTTTTATTGTATGAAATATATTATTTTCAAAAGAATTTTTGAATATATGTAAAATTTGTGGTGATTATATGTATACCTACATTTGATATCATATGTGATAAATTATTAAAGAAAGAAAAAAGTTATTTTGAAGCTTCTAATTTATAACTTCTGTAACCACCACACCACAAGCCCAGATGCAGTGTGGGTTCTCCTGGGTAGAAGCGGGATCAACACATATACCACAACCCTTATGTTAGAGTTCGCTGCCACCAGCTCGGTTTCCCGAGCAATTAAACACACGTGTAATAACAATAATTAATTATTTAATTCAAATTAAATAGAGATCTGAATATTTACAAACGTAGACAAACTCTCAAAATCATTAATACATATCTAAATCTCTTATTACACAAGTAATGCTATCAGAAAGCATTAATTACACATAAATACATTGAGTTGAAAACAACAAATTTGGAAAACCTCTCTAGGTTATCTGAATCTCCACAATTACAAGTTGCTTTTCCCGAATAACTAACTGATACAAGTTACGTCACTCGCAACTACTAGTAAATTAATTTAAATTACCGCAGTAATTCTTAAGCGGTCTGACGACCAATACTAGCCAGGTCACATCTCAAACCTGCGGACTCAGTTCACACAGCCGAATCCCTGAGGATCTTCAATTCTCCCAATATATACGGAAGCGGAGGTCACGTGACCACGCCTTCGCTGCCACAATGAGCACTCCAAATCGTTGTTCACCCCTTGGTCGTTCGGAAAACGCAGGTCTGCCATTGTCTCTGCATTCGGCGAAAATACTCCATTCATAAAATATTAACATTCTTTCTTTAGGGATTTTACCGGCCTCGCCTCGGTACAAATTGCGAGCAAGTCCCTCTCACCGAAACAGCATAATACAGCTAACATTCCTTAAGGTGTCTCGCCCCCGGTCAGATATGACGAACAAATGTACTTTCACAGAAATATTGTAAGACAAAGGGAGAGGCACGCGCTGATCACACACTTCGGCCAGCATTCTTCGAGCGCATTGCTACCCTCCTTCCCGGAAAAGCAGGGGAATGGTCCAGCAACAACACAATGAATGGAAAGGCTCAGTTTGGGTTCCAAGTCCGTTGCACTTCCATCTTAGCGGCATCCTGCTAGACTCCGTAATCTTCTTAAGATTGTCCGGCTAGTGGAATGCGTAAAAATATTAATAATTCGCAAATTGATATACTGAACTGGTCCTGATGTTACACTTCTAACCGATCATCTTGGCTTAACGCAAAAGCTTTTGTTATAAGAGTAATTCCACATGAAGTAGGAAAAGGTTGTATGGACTGGTCTGAAAAATGTGTTCAAAACTATTTCATTGGACTTTGTGTCCAAAGTAAGTACTCACACAAATTATCAGCCCTCAAAATATGATCTGCGCGTTTTTACAGCCCGCTTTCCCTTAGCACTAATAAAGAACAGAAAATCTTAATATTTTCTCATGGGTCTGAAAACACTAATTTCTTATGAAAAGACTTTCAAATACTTTTATATCATTGAAAAATTTTTGGGATTCAAACATGCTTGTATTTCTTTATTCGTATTCTTCCTCTGTTGATAAATTAATCAATACAATACAAAACTACTTCTTCGAATTTAAATATCTCACTTTTTTGAAGCATCTTTTTTACATCTACTTTTAAGAACAAAATAGTTTTTTTTCGAGGTATCAGCGTTTGTTGAAAATTCAATAAAAAATAAATTTAATTCATCATTAATTGTTAGTCTCTGCTTTGTAATTTCACACCATGGAAAGTCTGCAATCGAAAAATTACGGACAATTTCAGGTTCTACTGAACATTAACTGCAAGAAATCAGTTATTTCACGAGCAGATGACTTCATGTAAATAGACTCATTAACAGGATTTCCGAGTGAAAATTCAGGAGTCGCTAACACGAAAACTACGTGAGTACCGCGGGAGCTACATTCCTGACACAGGAGAACGCAACAAGGAATGAAGTGGTGTTGCTCAATGAGAACTTGCATAGCACTCCTCACTAATCGTCATTTCGTGCCCATCTTTCACTAATAAGTTATGAGCCACTTACTGTCAACGGTAAAGGAAGGGATAAATTATATCTGTCTTATTACGAAAAAAAATCGTGTTTATAATGGGGCTTTCTCGAAAGGTGTGGAAGTTCTCTAAAATGTGAAAATATTTACTTTTCTATTGCTGGGAGAAATGAAAATATTTTAAAATAATACTAGAGAGATTCCGTCCCGCGGAACAAACTCTGAATATACGTTTCGAAGCGATAAGGAAAAGATCGGCAGGAAACGCGGGGACGAGATTTACCCTACTCAAATGAGGAATGCGTTCTTGTGCCTGTGTCTCTTGACTGCGGGGATACAACACAAGCTATACTTGAAGCACAAACGTCGTGTTGTCATTGAAAGGCTTTATATTTTATTTCACATGAAGCCCTTTCACATGAACATATTTATTATTACATAAAGAACATGAATACAAAAAAGACACACTAACACTACATTTCCATTTTTGCACTTAAAAGTAGTAGACTGGTATCCTTCTCGACAATATTCAGGTTTTTGGACTAACACTTTACTGCTTTTTGTAATGAAATAATTTCTTCTGAAAGTTCATTCTTATTCTTATCAAGTTAAAGGAAAAAACAAAACAAAAAATACATCAATTCAACACGTTCTATCGGGCACATTATTCGCCTGACAAAAACACGCAAAGGAATAGATAACAAAAAAAAAATTGCCAAGTTTCTTGTTGTAATTATTATTTTATTTTGAAAAATGCGTGTTTCCTGTAATAAGTAAGAAAAACTGAGACGAGGACATTACTTATCTGTAGTTATTCGATGTGTTTTTATAATTTCTGAAATTTTTCGAAGTGGAAAAGTCAATATCTTAATCAGCATTTTGAATAAATGATAGAGAAAAGTTTTAAATTTTTTTTACAACTATCAGACATCAATTTTTGAGATGTTGGCGTATAATTTCAACGCTATACCGAGCTCCATCTGAGAATGAAAAGAAGAGGTGAAAGTAGAAGAAAAAATTTGTCTCCTTTATTTTTAAAAAGAAATATTTTCTCCCTAGAGTACACTGTTTGCATCTAACAAATCAAAAACAAAAAAAGGACACGATTTGTAGGAAGTTTTTGAGTTTTTATCATTTTTTCCGAAATTTTCCAGGGGAAAATGTTGAAATTCGTAATCAGCATCTTCAAAACCATTAAAGAGCAAAATACCTCTACTTCTCCAAAACTTTCCGGGTTGGCCGTTTTAAGTTGACTATACTATACGAAATAAAATGTAATGCTAGGTATATTGGTTAAAGGCAAGTAAAAACAATAATACAAAATGTAGTAACATCTCATTGTGTAAATAATTACCCCTTGATGGATTAGGATAACTCCTTAATATGGGGCAAAAAAGCTCATTATTTCATACTTTGCATATTTGATACGATACTTAGAAAGATGAACAGGGTTGGCAATACTCTTATCCAGTGAATAAAATATGATAAATTGAAAAAAACATTGATTATACCACGCAGTCAAAATAAGGAATAAAATATTCATTTATTTGGCGAATGTTAATTGACGAACAACAATAAGACTGACGATTGTTTTTCTTATTCGATAAACATATATAATAATATATTCGATGAACAAATTATTCTATTATTTGACGTAAATAAATAACGAATAATTTTTTATTCGACACTCAGTGATTTCCTACTGTTCTTTTATTTGATCTAAAATGAGTGAAGAGTAATAAGTTATTCCCTCAATGTGCGGCAATAAATAAGAAAACACATTCTTTTATTTCCATACTTTTATTCTGGGTACAATGAATAACATAAAAGGCAATACTTTTTGTAGTGCAAGGAATAACTAATTCAAATAAGAATTGTAGAGGTACTTACAAACCAGTATACACGACGTGAACTGCGAAGAAAATAGGGAATGTGTGCGTTTTGAACAGAAAATTGTTGCACTGTGAACGTTGTTCAAGATACATATCTTACAATAGTGACAATATATTTCAAAACTCAACAGCCAACCACCCGAATTTCATGATTATTTCCGTAAATATAAATACTTCTTAGAAAAGTGGTCTACGGAGCTGAAGTGATGGAATGACAGATAATAAAATCGAACAACCGGACCAAAACCATGCGGAACATTGTAAAAAATTGTACATCCCCTTTAGAAAATCACCAAAAAATGTTACCCTTCTAGACGATTGCAAAATCGCTTCAAATCCAATGGTCTCCGCAAATTTGTTTAATTATTAATTCTCAAAAGTAGGTAAAATATCGAAATCAGAATTTAAAAACCAATGCCCACCAAATTACATCCACACACGTACCACATTCTATGTTCATTTCCCAAATCAACGCTAATGAATTTATGAGTGTCATCGGTACATTAAATACTAAATTTTTAGCAAGGATAAATATATACCAGAATTTATAATAAAATCTCCCTCTTGCGTTGTATTAAATCCACTCACTCTATTTTTAATACCTCCTTGTCAGAAGGTGTGTTTCCCGATATATTTAATAAACTTAAAGTGAAATCATTACATAACAAAGGAAATAAACGTGATGTTGGAAACTATCGACCCATATCACTATTGCCAACTTTCTCAAAAATCCTGGAAAAACTCTTCTATAAGAGACATTTAGGTTTCTTGTCACATAATAATATTCTCTCAAACGATCAGCACGGTTTCAGGAATACGTTTTCAACTAACAGCGCCATATTTTTTTTTCAAAATTATCTAACCAATTCTCTTGACCGTGGAGATAATCCACAAGGTATTTTTCTTGATTTATCCAAAGCCTTTGATGTAATCTATCACACTGTATTTATCCGGTAGAACACATACAGAGAGTAAACAGAAAATATACATTTGTTTTCAATTGTCTCGACGTCTCGAAAAATACGTGTGAGGACCGCGTTCGACTCCCCAACGAAAAAGTTATATTTTCATTTATTTTTGTCGACATGATCTACCTGATTATTCTTTCCCCGTGTGTTTAACATTTTTATTGTATTGATTAAAATTTCAATTAAAGAACAAATTTTAAGTCAGATGTCTCGAGAAACGCCGGTTCAATCACCTGGGTGTGCTGTTGATGGCGAATCTGAGTTTTAGGATTCTTAACAAAAATATGTCGTAGATTGCTCTTTCCATGATGCAGTAGGTGGTCGGTTATGCAGCAAACTTAGCCGTTTTATTTGCATTTCAGTTATTCAGCATCTATTTATTAATAATAAAAATGTTAGAAAGAGGATTAATGTGTAACTAAATTTATCATATCACCGACAAAAATGAAAAAAACAATTCCGCACCCGCGGGGATTCGAACCCTGGACATTCCGATTGAGAAGTAAGCACAGGATAAATATATAAAATTAGGAATCACTCCTTAAACACAGACAAACACACACACACAATCATATATGGGCAACGTAAACTGCGCAGTTACCAAAATTATTAAAATAGATATGTATGGAATAATCATTCGTTATATTGATGGTTACACAGCAGTGCAACTGAGTAAGCAAACCATGGATTGAATTTCTTTACGAGAAATATTTTTTAAATTAATTTTGTCTAGATTATTATATGCGTGGTCATACATCGGTACCATATTTTTAAAAAAATTAGGGTTGATTGAGAATCATGTCTTATCTTTTACTTGATTACGCCATTGTTATGATACTCTAGATATTTATTAAATTCCTTTCTTCATGCGTGTTGTTTCGCTCCTTTTTGTTTTAAATAGTTTATTTCTAACTGTGCGTAACCTTGGCACGGTTGTGTACATTATCTCTGTAGTCCTGGGTTTTTCTCCAGTTTTCTTCCGGGTAGTGGTGGATTTTCCTTGTGCGGGAATGTCATTAATACCTTGTTTTATTAATCTCGAATTTTTACTGCACAAATATCTTTAATTTATTGGAATAAAATAAACAGTACATATTGTTATGTAATTTCTTTTATAAATATTAAATCCGCCACTGCCCTTGGGCCCTTGATTGGAATTGATGGGATGACCTCTTGCTTGTTTTCAGAGAGTAACTTTGATTTATTGCCTTTATAACTTTGATTTGAGTAACTTTGATTTATTGCCCCACACGGGGTCATACAAAACTGCTTTTTTGACAATAAAGTTTATTAATCTCTAGAAATGTTTATATACATGTCGAATGAGATATTCGTGAGTAGGAAGATTTCTACAATTAATCTAAAAGTGTGGTTTGTTCGAACCAAACGCAAGGCTGTTGACACTTTCAAGTGAAACTGACATTAATGAGAAGTGAAATTAATTCAAAATTGGTGAAGAAGTAATTATAAATGTACCTTTTTGCCCTTTGGCAATTCAGTTTGCAGTCTCTGTGTTTACAATTAAATATCAGATGTGAGTGAATGTTGCGAAGGCTTGCATCATCTTCTCCAGTGGGAGCCGCAGTATAGAAGTGCCACTGCAGTGACTTTTCTACCACATAGATCCTAGCGCATGACGATTTGCACATGAATACACGTGCAGCGATTATGATAATATTTATGTTAAGCTGTGGCATATGTCTTGATAGTTGCATGTTGTGGAACGTATTGAACTTCATATCTTGCAAAGTAATGAAAGCGTGTGTATTTCATTACTGGGATTTTAGTGGCAGACCGTCCATATTGACATCAATCTCTAGGTAACGGAACATTTGGTAGGGTGTGTGTTAATATTTTTACATTTTCTATGCATGTCGTTGGGTGAAAAAATGGGAGTCATTGTCATCTTGCTATTATTCCTCGACATCTTGCTATTAGATGTTCTGGTTAGCAAAGTGTCAAAATGATTTGATTACTTGTATCACACATTGAGGCATAAAATGTTTTTACCGATAATCGTGTTATTAAACAACACTCAAAAAACTTCATTTTGCAAGAAAGAATTTTTTTCAAGTATATCCCACGATCTTATCAAATATTTGCTTGCACAGATTTATGATATTAAGAATTAATTAAAACAGAAATCGAGATGTGTCACCATAATCGCGCGTCAGTGCAATCATCACTCGCAATTCACCTTTAATTGTTATTTATTGTACCAGGAATTACACAATAAAAGAAAACTTTTGTGTCGTAACAACAACAAAAAATTTTATTCCTTATCCATAGAAGCACTGTAAAAGAATATCTTTTCAGTCATTGTGCAAGTTGATAAAATTTTGTTATTCATTGTACGTCAAACAAGTTAGTATATGTCTATTCGTTATTTATTCACGTCAAGTTAAAACAATAACTTGTTATTCGTCAAAGAATGTTTGTCGAATTAATGAATATTTTTATTCGTTATTCTTCGTACGAAAAATATGAATTATTTTAATTTATGATCATATTATTCCAAGATTGAGTTATTCTGATTTTGAGCAACCCTGATAATGAGATGATAATAAGTTTACGCACAGAAACAGAAATGTTATCGAGGAATTACAAAACTATTTTATAACATGTTTGTATTCTATCAGCTTTCTTGTAAACGTATTTTGTGTTTATATCATGTTCGATCTTTAAGTTACTTTGTGAATATTTGTTACACCCGAGTTTAATTCTGAAATTGAAGCTTTGTGTAGTAAAAATTTCTATAAATAAATTGTGGTTCTCTAAGAGATGTCGTAAAATATATTTTGTTTTAAGAACAAACAAAATTGAAGTTAAAAAATGGTGTTTGTAAGAAAACCAATATGTTCGTGATTACTCAAAAACGTTCCATAGAGAACAACCATAAACTTGAAGGAGCGGTAGCTCACACCAAGGCAAACAGCAATTACTGTCAACGCGTTAGTTGGCCACTCGGCCGCACGTGCGTGGAAAAAAAACCGAATGTCGTACACAAAAACAAATGTAAGCGCATTTGTCGGCTCAGCAACCGCGAACACCGGTTTCACATTGCCACTGCCGCTGCTGTCTAACCCAAAGACAATTTTCTGGGCGTTTGCATGCGGTTAATGAAAATTCGAGGCACGAGTTCGGACATGGAGGACAAAAAATGAGGTGAGAGATGGCTCTAGTGACAGTAATGATTGTTAAGGAGTGATGGGACTTGTGCGTGAGAGAGATCTGTGAAATAATGTGATTAAGTGGTTTTCCAGAAGTTGGGAAACGACTTGAGCGAATGAGGCAAGTTTCTTGAGATCTAGCGGAAAATAGATCCATCACGGAAAGTAAGTATATGTAAAGTAGAATGTTTAATGTATTTCAAGCACTAATTGTTTTTCCTCACCCAAATGTCAAAAAGTTCGTTGAACTTAGAAAACATTGTTTGAAAACATTCCACTACCCTGTATTTTACATACCAACGAATTTAAAAAAATCCTCAATTGAAAAAAAAAAATGTGTGTTCACGTGAAAAGCTAGGACTATGATACTCTAAAAAATCTGAGGTGTTTAATATCTTTTAAATTTTTTCCTTTTAATAAAGGAGTCAAATATGTATAATGAAATATTAAGGTCACTCCGTAAATAATAATGATATAGAAGTAAGTCATGACAACATAAAGGGAACTAACTTTTTCATGATGATTGGTTTTGCATTTCTTTCTTTTATATATGGACGTAGAAAACTGTGAACATTGCAAAGAAATAAAAGTAAATATGCATGTTCCATAAAAATAGGACGCTCCAAAGTTTCTTTTTCTATGTCTTAACAAAGCAAGTTGCGTGATTTATACTGTGACAGTGGGTGTAAAACTAATTCCTAAGGTGCGCCGGAAGAGAACACGTACAAGACGTTGACAATATAGTATGTGAACGACGACATGATATTAGTGGTAGAGGGACACCAGAACACTATAGAACTTTACCAAAGAACCTTCCTAATTAGTTTTCCTATGTAGTTTTTCTTACCATGAGAGATAACTTTCGAAACATATGGTGAAATTTCAGTAAATGTATGTTTATAAGTTTGTAAATGCCAACAACAAGAAAATAAAGAAGAATCAAGTACATTCTTTTGATAATTACTGATTACGTTATTAAGATAAATGTTATGATAGAACAATATTAATGTGTGTATAAAGAAATAATTTGGATTATAGAAGAACAGTATTTTTCAGTACACCTGTTCCTGGATCATGGAAACTGCTTACTGATAAACCTTATTGCTGAAATTTTGTTTAATCTCAAAACCTATTTTACTCTGAGGGGTTTTTGATAGTAAACTCTTTATTTATATTATTAATATAAGAACCATTTTCAGAATTTTCCCAAAAATTGAAAATGAAATTATCAAAACAAGAAAAAACGTCTTCGCCAAACGCGTGTACCTAACAACCCAATGTACAATTCACTTGTAGGTCCATTGATATGTTTTCTCATGTACTGTGATACAATCTTAAGATTTTTTATCTCCAAATCCATAATTTTAGCGACTAATGTGTAACAAAGGAAATATTAATTATTTGTAATATTAATTAATTGTTTTCTTTTCTTATTCTATATTAATGTCATTACAACGTAAATCATTTCATTGTTATATTTCATTAACGTGAAATATATTTCATTGTTATATTTCATTATAATTCATTCAACATGGAATGAATTAGTTAAACATTTAAATTTTTTTAAAAATTAATGATTTGGCGTTCAGTTGCTACGTAATTTGATTAATTTAGTATGAATTAGATAGGATGGTGTCATTTTTTATTTCGGAAATTAAAGAAGTATTTTGTCCTCCACATGGCTAAATGCATTTTTCTAACTTGTATTTGAGGAGGAAAATAGTTATACCAATAATAGAAAATAACTAAAAATATATTAATGAAAAACTTCACAACAAATCAATAAAAAAAGCTAGGGATAAACCTAGGGAAAATTAGACTAAGTGGTAAGGATACCTTCAGATGTTTTCGAATGTTGTTCTTGACATTCATTCTGCTTATAATTAAAATATAAACAGAAAAAAAGTAAGAAAATCAAGTTTAGATTCTTAAGTTGTTGACCTGCCTCCAAATCATTTTATGTAATATTTTCTATACTCAGTGAATACTCATAACCTAAAACAATATTTTATTCCTTTACTGTTTTATATATTGAATCTATACATTCTGGTATATATCCCAAGGAAAATACATCATATGAGCAAAAATGTTTCTGCCACTTTTATGTTGCTAAAAAATTACTGTCAATCTTTTAGTTCAATTCCGTGAGATCTGAATTTAAATAAATTTCTTAATATATAGCTAGTAATTAAATTTTTGATAGAAGGAAGACTGGACAGCTAGGGAATATGTTGTACAAGCAATGGCGAATATACTATAATAATAAATTAAAATTTACAAAAAATTATGTTTGGTATGGGCAGAAAGAAAGAAAACTTTAAATATGCATCAATAAATAAATTAGCATTCAAATTAATTAGCATTTCAAGAAATAGATGCGATGAAAATTGAAAATGGTCTCACAAATGATACTAGGGATATCTGGAAGACAAAAGAGCACAGAAAAATAGACTATTTACGTTAGTAACAGGAACAAAGGAAACGCGCGTTAAGCTGAAGACCCTGAGTTCGAACCTTGGTCCTGTCTCCCATTTTCATTCAACATAACATAATTAATGAAAACTATAGGAATGTGACAGCAAATCGTATCACATAAGATAAATATGTACACGATGAAGCAACCGTGTTTGCAATACAAGATTTTTTAAAGAAAGACTGCGTGATTTCACGACCCCCTCCTTGAATTTTTAAAGAAGTGAAGTCCAAAAATCACTCCAATCATGTATGAAATTTAATCGCATCTTCAATATCACAGCGAAACTCTTTAGGAATAGGTTTCTGTCGTACTACAACAGAATGGTAATGTTTTAGAAAACTGGAACTGCTTTTTTCAGAAAAATTAAACATGTAAAATTGTATTTTTGAAATTCAACAGCTACATAATATTAATTAAATGTCATTATTATAAGCAAATAAATATTTCCACGCGCTCTCAAAGCTACTGCTTCGCAAAAAGATGTTTTAAACTTATCAAATTCTGAAGAAAGAAAACTTTAAAATGGCCCAGAAAATCATAACTTATGTAAAATATGGAGGCACCTGTTTATTATCCCACACTTCCACTTCGTCCTAACCTCAAATATGAAAGCATAGTTCTCTCATTCCCATCCCACCCATTCTTCTTCATTCCAACTTTCCAGTAATCCGAGCACCACACCGCAAGCCACGTCGCTGGTGGGCGAAGCGGGTGTTGGATGTATGGTGCAGAGTTAGCTAATAGGAGCGACTGCCTGTTAAATTATGCGGTACTGACACCATCAGATAAAATAGTGACACTAATAAGAAAAAATCGACTAATCACAGTTAGAATTCTTAGAAAATCCATGAAAGATAAAAGATAATATTCCCACATGAAGTAGTAAAGGAAAAAAGTTGATGATAATAAATATACTTAGTTTTAACAATTATAACAAAATATTCAAGAGTCTAAAAGAAATTGTCTAAAATAATTTCTGAATATAAAATATTAAAACTGAATTAAATATACTTACGATAGAAATATTGAAAGATATGATGAGTTGAAAAAATTGGATAATGAGAGAGAAATTAAAACAAGGAAACCTTATTTAGGATTGATTTCCACAAAGATATAACTTATAAAGCGCATTTGTACACGACAACTGTTTTAAGTACTACGTCATTTATTGGTAGAGGAAATATTTCCTCCTGAATTCTACGTAATGAAACGGTAAATGTTAGGAGTAACGTCAACGCGTGTGAACACTGTAAATGAATGAAAATCAAATGTTAAAATACAAATTCTTTGTTTGGAATATTTTAAACTCCTTCTTTGACACATAAATGCAAAACTTAAAGAACAAAGCGTGTTTTCGCTGACTCAGTTCTTGATCAGTTAATGTATTAATTTCAATGGTACGACAAAAAATATTCCAATCAAAAAATATGGTTAACACAGAGAGCTAATAAACCAGTATTGCTACGGAATTCGCTATCATATTTAAAAATAAGCACAAAAGAACCATTATTTTGTCTAAAACATTGTTTTCATAACACTTATGTAAATTAACTGAAACGGATATTTTTTTAAACTATTGTTTTGAAATTACGAAGTACTATTTTGTGAAAGATTTCGGCATATACAATTTGTGTCTTTCGTAATGTTACGAAGACGTTCTCTTAGTATTACATACAGAGCATGTAATTCATGGTACACAGTGAGACATATCGCTTTTATTCTACGGATCTGTATATTGCTTGTCAAATTTTCTTGCAAATTACAATAAAATAACGTAGATAAAGAATTGAAAATGTTAAATTTATGACGTAGCATTTCCTACAGTCATCTTCGGGTACCAAACTTCCCCTCAGTCCAGATTTATTAATATTAGTTCGGTAATTTGGACACGAATTCGTAGCAAACATTTTCATTAAACGCTACTCTCCGAGATCGCATTTCTAATTCTAAAGGAACGGTCGAAGTAGGTACAGTTTATGCATTCATTAGTCGGCATATCGTATCGGCATCAGTCTGCAAATCATATTTTATGAATTGTGTGTTAAGATCTGATTATTCATTATTCCGTATTTGTTGCGCATAGTTTGTTCAGTTTTGCCTAAATTTGATCCGAACTGCACAAAATTTAAAATAACTTAAAATTCTTTTCCAGCTAAGTCCCGAGCATATATAGTATCTGTATAATCTTTGAATTGTAATAAAGTTTCAATAATAAATATGCTTTTATTGAAAATATTGATCTTTCATGTTTTGATATAATACACCCACGGGTGAATTATATCAAAACTTTGAAAATTTCCTTTTGAACTCTCGACGCTTGAGTAACTTTCCGAAATCTCATCTAAGTAGCAGTTTCTGTGCTAAGTCACGAGCTGTGGAGATCTTGTACTCTTCTACTTCTTCTCCAATTAATTAACTCGCTATCGTCTCTCTCAAATCACTTCGGATAATTATTTTGAGGAAATCCTGATGTCAAAGATATTCGAAGTGACTATGTACAAAAGACAATGGTTTTTGTTTTCTACTGTGACGACAATATAACGCAAAATCACATAATACTTACAATAAGTGATAAATTCAATAAGTATTCTTGCGAAATATTTTATTCGTCTTTTATTCAGATAATATTCTAAAGCCAACATTTAATGATGAGTTAGTTTACTTTAAGGAAACTTAAGTAAATTTTCAATTATTTAGATAAAAACGATGCATTACATATTAAAATTTAATTATTAATTCTACCTTAATTGAGTTCAAAACATGTCACTGTAACACTTAGGAGAATCAATACATGCTACTATATGAAACGAAAAACAAATTACATGAATTATTTCGAAATTCAAAAATAATAATAATAATAATTGAATACAACTTACAAAAGCATTGTACACTAAGGGCAATGTTGTAACCCAATGACAGAGTGAAATAGAAATTACAAGGAATCAGTATAAAGCAATTAACAATCAAACAAAATGTATAAATGACGTCGCTAGATCGATGAGTAGGGGCATGCATCTGTGCGCATTGCCCACTACAAGCACTACCTCTGAGAATGAGAAAACTTTAGGCAAGGTGGAGATATTGAACTTTGAGTTGTACAACCGTTGTTGCTTTGAATGTGAGTGCGCACATCACGCCGATAGTTGGCCAACTATTGTACGATAGTTGAAGAGTAGTTACGGAGCAAATTTGCTCGCCCTGGTTTCCCATCCTGGATCTTATTATAGACGACCAACCTGAGACACACATAAACAAGCCTAGGTGCGCACAAATCATACTGCAATCGTTCAATCGGTGAAACTTTGTCTTTAAGAAATATTGAATTCATAAGTATCATTATAAATTATAATATTTTTTAACAGTTTGAAATGGTAGTTTTTGTTCAATTCTCAAAATATTCTCATCGAATAAATTTTTTAAATATACTTTTGGACTTCTTGAATGCAACTATTAGATGTGTCATATCCGGTTGTTGTTGCTCTCATTAGTGTCAACAAAAGTTCAGAGACTTTTTCAGTATTTACTGTTATTATCACTATTAAAATTACTATTACTTTTGTGGATGTTCGCTTCAATAAAAATTAAAGTTGAAACTATCTTTTCGCCAATCTTTCACTATATAATGGATGAATTCAATGCATCCTTCCTTCAGCGTATTCTAACTTGACACTTTAATTGCACGCACATGCTACAGCGTCGAAATCCTTATTTGTACTCAGAAATTGGTTAACAAGTATCAGAACGTGTAAGCACTCCTTCCAACTCTCCAACTGCCTCCCGACCATGAAACAGTTGGAAGACTATCGACAGATAGTTGATCAACTGTTATACAACTCAAAGTTGTATGATCGCGCCCAGCTTTAGCGCTTCGTTTTTGACATCAACATAAATGGGCTGAAGAGATTTACCGAATACATATGAGGAGATATGTTTGAAGAATTGCACATTATTTGAAAGTGATTGTAAAAATTGAAGATGTACGAAATAATTTGCTCCTTAGAGTATTTTAACAATAGATATTCGATAATTTTTCCTTAATATACTTTTGCATATTTCGTCTCATACCTATATGGTGGAACTCTAGACACCTTAAGTTGATGACGTCAAAAACACATATATTTTGGCTCAAGAAGTGCGCCTAAAGCGATCAGGTGCGTGCTACGTCACTGCTAAGGAACCGAATTTGATACCTATCTTTCTTACCCACTGCCGTGGTCTACCGCAGTTTTCTTCATCAGATGTTTGAGTATAAATACAGAAACCGAATTTCGTTCCTTCTTTCTGTATTGGAGCTATTTTACTGTGAGTAATAATAGAATTTCCATTTCAATCCCGTAATATAACGGTTGTCTGAATAAAAAATAATATACGTAGACTGGAATACAATTCACGTAAGTAAAAACTATGCCAGCTCGTTGTATTGACCTGAATACCTTGGAAACTATTATGGAGGAACTCATGTTTGTTTGGCATCAGATGAAGCTATGAGACAAAAATGAATTTCGGTCATAACTCGGAACAATTTAAAAGTTTCGAAGTCCTCCAGGTCCATAAATACATTTATTCATATTAATTGTTTCCTTCTTTTTAATTCCGTTAATATCGAGCATTAATTTTCGAATACAATTAGTTCAGCAATGATATTAGCAATACAATACTTCAGCAATTTATTTTCAATTCTGAAATATATTCCTTACAAACATGTGTTCAATATTAAATTATTAATTTAAAAAATACTTATAATAAATAATTTATTATACGCAGTGTTAAAATGAAGTAAGCACTTTCTTAAATCGACCGACTGGTCGGTCTCTTTAGCAATGACGTCACGGCAATGAGCTGTGATTTCGAAGGTGGTGGCTAAGGTTTTCTCATTATCGGAGGCAGTGCTAGAATGGAATGAGCTATGACCACTTGTAGACTCCTTGTACATCACCTTTGGAATGTTCTTTGGGTGTTCTTTCTGTGAGAGAATTTTGGATTATTAGATGTAGTTGATTTTGTGGTATAAAAAACTGTAAATATACAGTTCATGTGCTATGTACTTCAGAGCAAAGGCATATATAGGAATGTACCATTTACTTCTTCAAGGATCCTTAATAAATACCATGCATGTATAACCTCAAATTAATAAAATGCGTCAGGAACTACTTCATTTACTATACAGTTTGTTTGCAAATATCTAATGTTATGCTTCTTTTATGATCTAAATTTTTTAAATAATATTTATAATATTTCCATACCAATGAACATTGAATCTTTCAGTTTTCTTAAAACCATGTTTATTGTTACCTTTTTATGACTAACGGAGATTCTCTTTACCTCCAAAATATATTACAATTTTATATTGTACAATGATTAGGAATATGACTTTTAGATTTCATATTTCATGGGAAACCCATATTTCATGAAGACTTTCTCCAAAAGAGATATTGAGTATTGACTCTACCCATAAAATATTTGACTATAAATTTGTTAGATAAAGATTTCATAACATTAATATTGGTATCAATTTCAAGCAATTCATAATAAACTATATTAATTATGCACTGACCACCATTTCTAGTATTGTAGATGCACTCTTTGAGTGTTTGTTTCAACGTAATATCTTAAGAAACAACGCAGCTACAAAGATGGTTGCAAAACTCTGAAAGCACACATTGTCTCTCTAGAAATTTGACCCTTCTAGAATATGGCCATCCCCCCAAAAAAACTGAGTATCTAAATATAAAGAATTGTTGTTTTAAAACTACAGAAATAGGAAAGAAAAAACATAAAATTAGATGACAACCCATTTTTTTATATTTTTGTTGATTTCATATGAATTGACCGAATGCAAGTTAGGCTGTAATTTTTCTTCTTTATCCTTTCACCGGATGAATAACTACATCTAATAGGTAATGTTTTGAACCGATGTTATATGAGATGTTTCAGTACTCTAAAGCGATTTAAGATCGGTAATACAGATAAACCAACTTATGGAATTAAAAACTTACCTGAGTTTTATTCATATTTGTGTATGTTTTAAAAAATAAAAAGAGAATGAGAGATATACTTTCAGACTCAATTCTCGAATATGTGAAATATGCGTATGGGGATGAATACATATCCTGCTTCATGGATTCTTTTTTTATATATATACAGTATTTCAAACACCAACGCTTTCTGTTGATTCGCCGAATTCCATATTATTATCGTATAAGTACAGAAACGCTTTCAGGAGTTTTTGTTATTTCGTAGAAATCCCGCATATACAAGGCTGCAAATACAACAATTTTGTTTTTATATTTTCTGTGTATATTTGCTATTTGCACTTCCACAGTAATCTTCAATGCAAACTCACACGGCTGTGAGCATTTGGTAAACTTTTCTGCCCCAACAGAGTTAGGGAACCAAAATCCTTTTGTGGTCGTTCAGATCGTATCGCACCTCATAACAAATTTAGGGGCTTTGTAAATATGTGATAAAGTTTGCGAAGTTTCAAAACTGTAAACTCCCCTGCACGTCCATTTTTTAGAACTTTTTTTCGTAAAATATGAACAGCGTGGTTGAGGGCCGCAGGTTGTGACCGAGAATGAAAGAAAGGGCTTTAGTATGCAAACAATATATACTCGTTAAAACTATGCTTCTTTCCAGTTTACTTTTGAAGTAATGTTCCAAGCAAAATCTCTTACCTTTAACATCATGAAAGGCGTAAATATTTGTTATTCCTGAATTATGGACGACAGATCTAAGAGCTACTATTTGGAGTATACGTTCCTGACAACATTTGAGAAACTTCAACAAATAACTTGAGCTTTGATTTTACTTTTTTTCTTGCTTTAGTAGTCATTCATAATNAAAAAATATCTCACAGTGTAGCTCTTGACTCAATTATGAGAAAAATAACAATTTTATTTATACCCGGCTCACTACACCTCGTTAAAAATACAAAATCATCCCGAGTTTTCTCCATAATGGTTTGCAAATGACAACAACAAAGTGCTAGAGATACACGCTGGGAACCTTGCAGGGGTTAAAGGTAAAAATATCGTCCGGGCATGAAACGCACTTGGCGAAACGACACCCTACGGAGATTGGGATCTGCAAGCAAAGATAGTAGATTGAATAAAATAAAAAGCAAATGAACAATAATAATATCGCGAGTTGCATTTTATTTAATAACTAATAAAAGTTTGTTATTTGGTAATTTTTTACAAGAATAATTAAAGAGTTGTATTTTAATTTGTTTTATTGATTTTGCACCATCATATTGATTCAAGACTTCCAGATAGAAACTAAACAAAGCACGTGATACAAAAGTGGCATTCGAGTCTCGAGTGCTTCGCCCTGTTCACTTGAATAGTAAGACAAATAAATGGGAGTATAAGGTTCGTATTATTCCAATAAGTTCCTATTGTATATTAATTAGTAACTAATAAGTATTGTATATTAATTCGTAATTGTATAGTAATTATTAACAAATAAAACTAATATTAAATGACATCTCCTCAATTTGTAACCATTTTATTTTTCCTTTGCATGTTTAACATTAATTGAAGATATTGTAAATATCATTTACATATTGTACAGAATTTTTATTCCTTGAACTACGCTTTCCGATGGATTATTTCGAGCGAAATATTTTTCAGTGTTATATACTTCTTGGTTAAAAACATACTTCCATGAACATCAAATTTTGCATATGTTTTTTCATTAGTATTAATATTGGAACACATATTTTTTAAAAATACCTTTTGATTCAAAACTACAAGTTTTTCTTTGTTCCATAATATGTTAATGTTAAAAATTTATTTGAAACAAAAATTTATTTGAAATAATATTTAATTAATTAAATTATATAATTTAATAATTTAACATTTCCAAGTATTAAACTGAAAGATGTAGAGAACAGAAATTGAAAGAACAATATTCTGATATTTTCATCAGGAATAAACGCCAAGTCTTGAAACTAGTTTTTGTCTGAAGCGATATAGTCGAAACAAATGTTGAGAACACTATTCATCAGATAAATTAGATCTCTATCATATAAATAATAATTTTTAAAAATATTTAACCCTGAGTAACCCTTCTTGCAACATAAATGTGCAAGGCGCTATCTGATGTATGTAGCGCATTCTGTTGACGATGTTCGTAACACACGGACTGACGACTTGATCAAGCAGCTAACAGATGTCACCCTAGTCACAAGAGACCAGTGGCGGGAAATTGTAGAAATGAAATGAATTATTGGAGGTCGCACTGACAATGAGACATAAATCAATTAATATTTGCAATATTTTCGAAAAGTATAGTAATAATATTTAAAAATTATACTTGATCATTTAAAATTTACGTGCTTTGAAATATAAAATTAAAGAATATAGCATTATCTAACTTAGTTTTCCGTAAATAGTTTTGATTTTCATTTTGAAGATATATCTGACAAGCTAGTCCTGTTACTCATGGTTTTATAGATATAACCAATGTGGGTAGTATATAAAATTAATTGTACGTATATTAATACTCTTGTGGGTATCAAAGAACAATATTAAAACTTATGAAATGGATGGAAAATTTAATCTCATTTTTCGCTCACGCGCCGTTCAAACTTCAATTATCCACAATAAGTGTATCAACGAAAGAATACGTTTATTATGTTGACCTGAGAAGAAAAGCAAAGTAAGTATACAAAAGTTTGGTTTATTTCCATGCGTAAATAAATCAATTCCGGTAATTAACTCTTACTAAATCTGAGGATAAATAGTGATGGACAACGCATGAGGTTGAGGGATCAAATGTAAAATTATTTCATCACTAGGGTTGTGTTTATGGAGGGAAGAAACTGGATAGTGAAAGAGAGTGAAAAGTCGAGAAAAAACGAGAAGAAATTGAATACAGGGAAGAAATCAACAGAAAACCAAAGGGACGATCAAATTTTATAAAATGTGTAAAGAATTCCCCATATCATTTCAAATTTTATGTAGAACACTTAATTAATATTAAAAAATACCTTTTGGAAAAATTAGTGTATTTTAACTACAAACTAAGTAGGATCGGTATTAACTGGCAGGACATGATTGTTACAGTTTTATGAACTCATGATAAAATCCACAATTTTTTTTTTTAATTTTGTTAGTTATTCTTATTTTAAATTAATTCTATTTAACATTCATGATAAGAAATGAATATATTCTATTCATGTCAGCTGAAAGTTATTCTTTGTAATATACGAATCCACTTTCTTGTTAAAAACACATCGTGTCTTCCTTCTTCCAGTTATATTTTTACTGGCAATTAAAATCCAGTTAAATTTGAACATTTTCTCAGGTATTATGTTATATCTGAAATTTTAGCACTTGTTGAATTGAACCTTTTTCGAAAAATAATTAACCAATTTCACTATTTTAAAATAATGTTACAATAAATATAAATGTAAGAATGACGTTTTGGCGGCGTAATTAAATACGAAACTAATTTTCTTAGACCGGTCAACCATATATGTATTGTAAAAATTATCGTTTGTCTGCATGTGTCTCTTCAGTAATCTTCCCCCGGACAAGGTAAATTTCCGAGACTAAGAAAATTAATTTCGTTTTCAATGTTACAATATTTAAGAAAAAAACATAATGCAATAAAAGAAATTAAAGTAACAAAAGTGGGCAAAAGTACGTTAAAAATAACATTTATAGGAAGACGCAGAATATCAATTAGAAAGTATATGACAATGTAAATTTCATGTAAAGACATTGAAGGTCCTGCCAATATTTGTAATAGCTCCAGCAATTTCAGTAAATGATCAAACTATGTAATGATATTCATGAAAGTTGAAAATATTATCTATGTTTTTTAATAGTGTGGTTACCTCTAAACCCCTGAGCCTCAGATTTTTACTTTGTTTTTAACTTCGTAAATAAGTAAATAAACTTTTAAATATTGTGACTGCGCAAGTCCTTCAGTTACCAACCAGCTGCACAATGTGCTAGGGATGTTGGGCACCAGAGGAAATATGAAAGGGTATCCACTACATTTTTGAATCGTGAAGCAATTCGATAAGAAAACTGGGAACACACCATCCATAGACATAATAAAATACATTACCAGAACAACAACATAATTGAAAAGAAATAAGAAAATTACAAATGCACAAGTTGAGAAATATTTATAAAAGTACTTAACATTACGTTTCTAAGTCACGTACCTGCAGAAGTGTTCGAGCTCATGTGCGTGAACAATAGGGAGTTCTAACACACTACTCACAAATGTTCGCACACAATTTACAAATAGGAGGTGTGCAGTAAATACTACGCCACACCAATACCCTACACTCTTGTAGTGTGGACAGACGCCGCCTAAAATGTTAATGTGCTCTGTTATTTGTGAACGCTATACTTTCCCTTTTTGAGGAAGACCAGAATTCTTAACAGAGAAACTAGGGAGGGGCCTAATTGAAGAATATCGGAAAATACTGAAGGAAAGGCGTCTATAGATGTCCTAATTCTCATGAGTTTTCACTCTCTCTCTCTCTCTCTCTCTCTATATATATATATATATATATATATATATATATATATATATATATATATATATANAACGGAAATGAACCCCCACCCCCGGGGGCTTACATCTAGCAAGTACGTGTTTGGCAAAAACGGGGCCCCGAACTGAGTCTGGCATTACTTCCACTTGTGCGAGGCTCCTTCCTTTCTCTTTCCTGTCCTTCCATGGTCACGTCTTGTTCTTTTCGATCCCGACGCTTGGGAATTTTTCATTTTCCTCTTTCTCTTTTTAAATAATATATGTAATGTTTTGAGTTATGTTCATATTTGAGTTTTGAGTTGTAATTCAGGAGGGTTTTTAATGGGTATGGTTGAGTCATTAGGCGAGTCCCACACGCGGGGAGAGTCATGTTGACTCTCCTTGAACGTAACTGCATTTTCCCTACCTGAACAAGTTTTTAGGGCTCTAATGACCTCGATGTAGACGAGCCGTAAAACACCACAAAACAACGAAAATGAACCACTTATTAATAATCGTATTTGAGCGAGTACGGACGAGACCCTTTTTGGGGACTGCGGTTGGAGAAAGGATGGCCTGAGGTCGAACAATAGGTTTTAGAGGGAGGGTCTACCCTCGCTTGAGACAGCGCTGGGACATGACCCAAAGTTTATGGCAGGCAGTTGCAGGTATTTTTTAAAAGGATTTTAAAAATTCTGAAAAAGGATATTGTGCCACGATCTAACCCATCGATTGATTATTCTTACACTTACAGGCTTAAATAAGTCAAAAAAGAGATCAACAAACTTTCGGAACAACAAAATAATTTATTATACAAACACAAATACTATATTGGCACAACCCTTACATTGACCAAATATTACCATAGAAATTAGATATTCTTACTAACATCCTCGACACTAGGCTTCTCGTATCTCCTCGTCTCGTTATTGAGGCGCCGACCTCTCATCAGCATGCTCGGGCCTCTCCGGAAATAGCTGCCGAGAGTGACGCCTCGACACCACAATAAGGTGTTCTCTCCACAGCGCGAGAACCAGAACTTCTCCACCCTTGTTCTTCTAGAAAACGTTACTTTATCTCCTATTTTACTGACAGTGTGAGTATCCTCTATAATAAATTTATTGTCAAAAAACAGTACAGACTGCGTATGACCACGTGGAGGACAATAAACTAATTTACTCTCCGGAAACAAGCAAGGGACCATCCCATCAATTCCGATCAAGGGCCCTAAGGCAGAGGTGGATTCAAAATATTTTTGCATAAGTTCCTAGACAAGATAAAACGTTAGCTGCGAGTTATAAAACTAATAGAATACCAATATGTTTGTAATTTTACGCAAAAAAATTACATGTACAAGTTATTATCGAACTATAGATTATTCTGAGTATAGTGTTTAAAAATCATAGGAGTTGAAAAAACACTAAATTCACGATTTATTGTTACAATAAACACGCCCCTAGACAAAGCCTAGAGAACCTGTATAATAAATCCACCTCTACCCGAAGGAAAAACGGATAAAAACCCGGGCCAGGATGGGGCTACAGAATTTATGTACACAACCGTGCAAAAGTTGAGTACACATAAAACTAAATTAATATGAGCCATATGGCAACACAACCATGCAAGAAAATAGTTTTTGAAATTGTTATAAGTTATTTAAAAAGTGCTACAGCAATGGCGTGATAAAGTACAAGACGGATTTAACTTTTATTAAAATCAATAAATTCTTTTACAGTGTAGAAGCACTGGTGCAGGAGGTAGTTTTTAACCGCGGATTTGAAGATATTCAATTTCATAATGTCTTTTATATTCTTGGGCAGGGAATTATATAGAACCATTCCCGAATGATAAGGTCCTTTTTGGCAAAGAGTGGTTGACACTCTAGGGCGATGAATATTACTACTATTGCGTGTATAGTGTTCGTGAACGAGACTGTTTCGTATAAAGAAAGGGTGGCACTTCAGTAATTCGGACTTAACAAACACGACTGTTTCATAAATATAAATGCAGGGAAGTGTTAATATATTTAATTCCTTGAATAAAGGTTTACAAGAGTTTCGGGGGTGAGATTTACAAATTATCCGAACTATCCTCTTCTGAATTCTGAAAGTTTGAATACTCTGACCGGAATTACCCCAGAAGGTAATGCCGTAACGTAAATGGGAGTAGACGTTTGCAAAATATACGCAACGGGAAATATGTGGACTAACTGCGTTAACTAAGTTTCGGAATGCGTAACACACTCCCACGTCCTCATCTATTCCTCCTGCCGCCCCCATACACAGTTACAACTTGCGTTCAAAAGTACGATGTGGTACTCGAAGGTGACAATCGCGTTCGGGTGCAGTGTGCGGGCTTGATCCGGAACTAGAAGCTGTACTAAATGCAAATTTCTCTCCACTAGCTAACGTCCATTCCATTTAGGAGGAATAGATGAGGATGTGCGAGATGAGGAAGCAGTAGGTGAAATAACGGGGACAGGAGAAGAAATGGGTGTGAAGATAGGAAGAGGAAATGGTGATGAGGTAGGAGCAGAGGGAGGTGGAGGAGAAGTAGATGAGTTAGAAGTAGAGGGAGGTGGAGGAGATCTTGACATATTTTTAGGAACTTCGAAATTGTTTTAAAACATATCACACATAAATCTACTAAATCTATCATTATATGTGGTGATTTCAATATTGATTTCTTGAGTACATCCAAATCTGCACATTCACTAGTTAATCGATTCAAAAATCTTATCGACTCCTTCAACCTTATTACTACGATAAACGACCCTACTCGCCTCTCCGGCTCATCTCAAACATTGCTAGATCAAATTATAGTCAACAATGGAATCTCGTATCTCTCTGAAGTGTGTATCGCCTGATTCACTAATCACCTTGCTCAAGTATTGACTATTAATAATAAACTAAAACCACTTAAAATCCTTTACAAATTTACAAGAGAGTTTAATGACATAAATAAATCCATATTCGTAAATTATTTGCGTGAAGAAACATGGAAAGATGTTTACAATTGCCAAAACACCGACGACAAATTCAATGTATTTATCTCAACATTCCTAAAACATTACAACTCTAGTTTTCCCATAAAACGCAAGTTAATTAACACAAAAAAATACAATAGATGGATCACCCTAGGGATAAGAATTTCTTCAAAAAACAAACGCCGTTTATATTATCTTTCAAAACGCTATAACCAACCACCCGAATTCCATAATTATTTTCGTAAATATAAGACTATTCTCCGAAAAGTAGTCTATGCAGCTAAAGTTATGGAAAACGACAGGCATATACTAAAATCGAACAACCGAATGAAAGCAATGTGGAATATTGTTAAAAATTACACGTCAACTTCTGAAAATCGCGAAGAAAATGTTTCTTTACTAAACGATAGCAAAATCGTATTAAATCCTCAGGACAACGCAAGTTTGTTAAATTCTCACTTCTCAGAAGTTGGTAAAATAACGAACTCAATATATCCAAATCAATGTCCTCCAACTATATCCACCCACATACCCAATTCTATGTTCACTTCCGAAACTAACGCCAGTGANTGTTCACTTCCGAAACTAACGCCTGCGAAGTCATGGAAATCATCAGCTCCTTAAAAAAACAAATTTTCAACAGGCATAGATGATATACCCGAGTTTATTGTTAAATTTTCGTCTCACGGTATATTAAATCCACTCGTAAATATTTTTAATAGTTCTTTATCGGAAGGGGTGTTTCCCAACATATTTAAGAGAGCTAAAGTGAAACCTTTACACAAGAAAGGAAACAAACTTAATATTGGAAATTACCGACCAATATCTCTACTACCCACTTTCTCAAAAATCCTAGAAAAATTATTCTATAAGCGTCTTCTAGATTTTTTTATCAAAATACAACATTCTCTCTGACGATCAACACGTTTTTACGAAATCCTTTTCCACTACAAGCGCCATATTTTCCTTCTTAAACTATGTTACACATCTCTTGACCTTGGAGAAAATACTCAGGGTGTTTTTCTTGACTTATCCAAAGCATTCGATGTCATCGATCACGGAATTCTCCTTTCCACATTGCATTCTTTAGGCATTCGTGGACTTCCACATCAATGGCTAACTTCTTATTTAAAAGATAGATATCAACAAGTAGAAATATCCTATACTAAAAATAAAATACTTGAGCGTTGTCTTTCAGAAACAAAGCCACTTACTTGCGGAGTACCCCAAGGATCAATTCTCGGCCCTATACTCTTTTTATTGTATGTGAACGACATGTCATCATCCACATCAGATTGCAAAATGGTTCTTTTTGCTGATGACACTAATTTACTATGTAAACACGCCAATGCTCAAAAAGTTTTGTCTAACCTTTCGACTTGGTTCCATGCAAATCGTCTCATTGTAAACACTGACAAAACAGTGTCTATGTCATTTCACAATAGTATCACAAAATCTTTACCCCAGGTTTCTCTTTCTTTAAACGGAACACAATTAAAAACTGTTACAAATACAAAATTCTTAGGTCTCCATATTCAAGACAACCTCAAATGGAATTGTCACATTGACAATCTTAATTCCCAATTAAGCAAATTGTGTTACGCATTCCGAATCTTAGTTAACGCAGTTAGTCCACGTATTTCCCGTTGCGTATATTTTGCAAACGTTTACTCCCATTTACGTTACGGCATTACCTTCTGGGGTAATTCCGGTCAGAGTATTCAAACTTTCAGAATTCAGAAGAGGATAGTTCGGATAATTTGTAAATCTCACCCCCGAAACTCTTGTAAACCTTTATTCAAGGAATTAAATATATTAACACTTCCCTGCATTTATATTTATGAAACAGTCGTGTTTGTTAAGTCCGAATTACTGAAGTGCCACCCTTTCTTTATACGAAACAGTCTCGTTCACGAACACTATACACGCAATAGTAGTAATATTCATCGCCCTAGAGTGTCAACCACTCTTTGCCAAAAAGGACCTTATCATTCGGGAATCGTTCTATATAATTCCCTGCCCAAGAATATAAAAGACATTATGAAATTGAATATCTTCAAATCCGCGGTTAAAAACTACCTCCTGCACCAGTGCTTCTACACTGTAAAAGAATTTATTGATTTGAATAAAAGTTAAATTCGTCTTGTACTTTATCACGCCATTGCTGTAGCACTTTTTAAATAACTTATAACAATTTCAAAAACTATTTTCTTGCATGGTTGTGTTGCCATATGGCTCATATTAATTTAGTTTTATGTGTACTCAACTTTTGCACGGTTGTGTACATAAATTCTGTAGCCCCATCCTGGCCCGGGTTTTTATCCGTTTTTCCTTCGGGTAGAGGTGGATTTATTATACAGGTTCTCTAGGCTTTGTCTAGGGGCGTGTTTATTGTAACAATAAATCGTGAATTTAGTGTTTTTTCAACTCCTATGATTTTTAAACACTATACTCAGAATAATCTATAGTTCGATAATAACTTGTACATGTAATTTTTTTGCGTAAAATTACAAACATATTGGTATTCTATTAGTTTTATAACTCGCAGCTAACGTTTTATCTTGTCTAGGAACTTATGCAAAAAAATTTTGAATCCACCTCTGCCTTAGGGCCCTTGATCGGAATTGATGGGATGGTCCCTTGCTTGTTTCCGGAGAGTAAATTAGTTTATTGTCCTCCACGTAGTCGTACGCAGTTTTTACTGTTTTGACAATAAATTTATTATTATCAAGTATTCATAAAAGGAAACGAAAATACAATTTATGATGGTCTGATGGACTTTTTTCGCAATTCGCGCTGAGGGCACGTCTTGCGGAGTGTCGCGGCAGGCCGACACTGTCCGTTCCTTCGATCCCCCCCGTTGCTTGTTGCCCGAGATCTTTGTTGTTTGAATTTTGTCCCCTGGAGGGGGGTACCAATTCCATCAAGTTCTTATGATGTCATGGGGATGACGACACTTTTACGGTCCTTCCAGGAGCTCGCCACTAAGGCGCATCGCTGACAATGTCGTTTCCACGACAGCCGCTGACCAACGGTCAGCGGAAGCTAGCGTCAGCACTCTGTGTACATGTGTACTCAAAGAGAGAGAGGCTGACTGTCTGCAGTTTATTATTATAAATAATCATTATTCTGAAAAGAAAGTAGGACCGTAACAGTAGAATATGCGACCGCATGTTGGGATCCTTATCTGATGCGACAAATACAAGACCTCGAAATAGTTCAGAAAAAAGCACTCTAGTTTATTAATTATAAATCGCGTGTTTTTGGATCTTTAGAAAATCGAAGGAAATATTTTAGGCTCATCAATTTATTCAAAGCTTACAGAAATGCACCTGCAAGGAAATATATAACGGAAAATTTGGAACATCATTCTCGGATAGGTGGAAAAGATTATTTTAAAATTTAGAACTAGGAAACAAAAAACCGACGTTGGAAAATTCTCATTTCTCAATAGAATAATAAGAAACTGGGATTTAATGCCTGCATCGGTTGTGGAAAAGACTTCGAACTCTGCATCTATTCACAGTGTTAGGCAAGTTTTGGGAAGAGGGTTGCGCCAGTGTAAATGTGAATATAGTGGTAGTGAAGTCATAAGAAGGAAATTGCGCGAATTAGAAAGGGAGGGAATCGAAATGTGAAGTGCGTTAATGGGGTAAATCAAATGTTCATGTCATCCGCCGTAAAATGTGCAATTAGTATTTTTTTTCTCGGCGTCACATGTTTCTTTATTTAATACTATTAAAAAGCAATACGTAATTATTAATTTTTTATTGTTTTCAGCGAGAAATGTTTTAAATTTAATATTTAAATACTAGTTCAATTATTTATTTTACATTATTTTAATTTCAGTTTTGTGTGTTTAATTGTATTTTCTTATATTCTTCCACAGGGCAAGATCTACCCGTTTGCAGTGAAATAAATATGATCTTCGTATTCCACTCTTTCTCGCATCTTTTCTACCTCACATTCCTCTAATGATAAAAGTACTAATGTAAGTAGTTGGCTTGATGGTTTGTTCCTCTCCGTCACGCGATTATATATACTTGTCAATATTTTTGCGAAAGTATTTATATCTGCAATTATAAAAATACGTATTTACAACTCTCATTCGCGAAGTACACAAAATATTCTCGAGACCTTCTACACCATCAGACACCTTAACACAGTCGCCAACTGTTACCTTTTGCACACCAAAATAACAATATTAACACTTAGATGTGGGTTGTTATTCCCCAAATTTCTCTATACTCTGTATTTTGGGACGATGATTCCAACGAAAGGGTTCTTGCACACTCTGAATAAAGTAAACGTAGACGATACGTCAACACAAAGTTTTCTTTTGAATCTACTTAAAATGTTTTATTATTACTGCAATTTCACATGGAACAGTTTGATAAAATTCTTTTTCATTTACAATGGTTTCAAAAATAAATCTTAAGCTAATCAAAGAAGAAGAAATCGGTCAAAACTTGACTTTCTATGATTTATATTAAAAATATTTAAACAACACAACATATAACCACCAAATTAATGTACATATATTGAATCATCTCGGAGAAAATCTAAGCATTGTTAAAAAATGTAAACGTAATTAATTAGTCTCTATTATTCTTGGATATAAGTAGCTTCATTTACTGCTGTGGACATATAGATCTTAAACGTTAGTTAAATCTCATAAATCCATAAAAAACTTTTCTTTTCAAACAAGAACAATTTATTTACAAGAAGAGAAATAAAAATTAATTTTATACATTTGAAATAAAAATTAATTTCATACATTTAGTTGCCCTTTGAACATTATTGCATTAATAAGAGCTCAAATAATCATAATTGCAGTAGTACATTATAATATGTATTTTTTTAAATAATATCTTTGTTTCCTTAACAGTACCACAACAAATCGGGTTTTTAGTTCGTGAGTTGAGGAATAATAAAAAGTAAAGAGAAATAAAAATTAATGCGTATATTAACAAAAGAATATATTGTTCCATTTCATCATGCTTTGAGTGGTCTTACTTTCGGCTCATTTTACCCGGTATATAGTAAACAATGGCTTCAATTTACCAAATGAATGCCCAAGGGGTAAGGATTCCAATAAATATCCATTTTTGGACTAATTTTCTCGGGAAATAAACCTAAATTATTTTTCTCTTCGTATCATGATGTTACAGTATACAATCTCGAATAGAAACTCCAGATGTCATTTCTCATAGAATTATCAATCACTTTAAACAAACGATACCATACGCATCCTTCAGGAAGGGAAAACAGTAGGAACTGGAGGTGCAGAAATCACGTCAGAAACCTGCAACAACAATAATTGTGTCAGATACACAAAGTCACGTTATTAAACATCTTAATTAAGTTCCTTAAAAATTATACGTCGCGAATATAAGATCATGTATCTTGCCATCTCGTTCTTAACACACTACACTACCTAAGACAACTCAGATTTTTATGGTTGCACATGTTTTTCTAATATTAAATGACTCCATCCTATAATCTTCTTCATAATAGTGACAGCCTTTCCCGAGAAAAAAAAACATAAATATATAGAAGGTACTAAACTAAATATTTAACCATTAAATTCATCACATTAAATCATCTAATTTAATTGAACCACAACTGGTGCTTAAACGACGGTGTCTATATGATGAATTCAAATCGATTAGTGAGTGTATATTGTTCGAAGAATTTACAATGAAAAATTTTGCTTAAGGAAGTTTTATTGTTTATATTAGTTTGATTACATGAGTTACAAATATTATTTTCAGAGTATTTTAATACTGAAAAAATAACTTAATCACCTCACAAAAGCGAAATTTTCATTAAAATTCTTTTCTTAGTAAAGTACAGAATCGAAATTTTTTCGAAGATTCCATGTACGTCTACAATTTTCTTAGGAGGGAAATTTCAAAAATTACTTTTCTTCGGACCAAAACATCTAAAAATATGCCTCTCACGTTTTTTCGTATTTCAGCTCAAATCAACATTGTTTTATATATAAGAAGTTTGATTATTTTGAGTATGACGGATTTCGGGTTGAAAATTCAATAAAACTAAAAGTAAGAGATTTAATCTATCACTTTATCATAAATATTCTTGTGACCTTACTCCATAGAATGTTTGCAACCGAAAAAAGTATGCACAGATTCATGTTAAACGGGAAATTTCGTGTAAAAAAACTATTTATTTACTTCAGGACCGTGTGGCACAACATAAATGAAATCTAATTTATTATTCCCCCCCCCCAGAAACAAAAAGACGGTTGTGCTGATAGTGTAGCCTACGCGTGCATTCAAGTAATATAGCTACCCACGACTAGTGTGTTAATATATTAGCATATGTAATGTAATATTTGCATTGGACCATACGCTCGTGAAATAAGCACAAAAATATTATTTCCTTACACGAAGTTTCCTGTAGAATCTGAATTGGCCCATATTTTTTCTGTTAGTTGAGAGTTTTTCGGCTCGTTGAGTAGAGTTGTGGACTTTTGACAGTCTTTATTTCCTATTACATCACAGTGTCGGGAGTGGATGATGGTAGGGGGTCTCCTAATGTCGCGGGAATGATACCGATGCCCTTGCCCCTCCCCAAGCGGGGGGATTTATGAATTAAATGAGGGGTGATTGTTGTGGTAGATGGAAACCCACTTCGCCCACCATTGTAGTTTCTACAGCGTTTAAATCAGCGTCACCAGAGGTAAAGGGGATAGCCGCAGATAAATGAAACAAATATGTATTCATAATCCTTTTTCTTTCTTTCTTGAAATATCGAATAATGCTAAATCAGCTACGGTGTGGCAAATATATATATAAATATTTCTTATAGTAAATATTATCTGTTTAAAATAATACATAAAGCAAAAATTTCTATTTGGCTTGTACGTCACGTCTCCATCTAGTAATATTCCATGACTTTTTCCTACGTATTAATTTTCTTTTTTTCTTCCCTCTCCCCTCTCACAAAATCTAGAATTCCCAAATTCCCTTCACATAGCTTTGCAAACATTTATGTTCCCCTTCGTTGTCCATCTTGTTCTTTTATTGCGTATTTGGGGCACCCTCTTTCCTCATTCTCTTCAAACAACACGATCTTTCGGCGTCGTATAATTCGCATTCCCACAAGATGAGTTCAATCGCTTTTACTCCTTTGCGGCTAACGCAGTCTCCATTATTTCGTATCTTGAATTAAGAATCGAAAAGTTATTATCTCCAATATTTTGTATTTTGAATCTCCATCTTTCGAAATAAGAATTTATACTCCCGTGATCTGCTTACACTTGCATCATCTCATACCCTGCCTGAACCATTTCCTATTTACCTTGGCAAAATGCATCTTTGCGATAAATTCATACGTTATCCGTCCATTCGTACTTTTATCCCACCTATTATGCCAGGTGTGTTCTAGTTTTTCCATTGCTCTTTCCTTCCATTCCCTTTCTAATGTTCTCCCGTCTAATTGTAATTCAAATTTTGCCTCATTCGTTTTCTTAACTCCCATTTCTGCAATGCTAGATCTATTGGCAGTAGTCCTAATAACACGTTCAGTGCGTCTGATGTAACTGAACCATAAGTTCCACCCAACCGCAACGTACACAACCGCTGTAATTTTATCAACTTTCTTACAATATTTCACATATATTTATTGAAATTATTATTATCGTTCAATTCTCCGACTATTGTTCATGAATAGAGCTCACCTACAGCTCCTGCAGCGCCGCGCAATCCGCCTTCAATGCCACGCAGAGGTCGAGCGGAGTCTGGCCTGCGAGGTTGCGTGCATCAGGTCGCGCTCCGGCCTTCAAGAGCACCATCGCAGCCTCCACTGCTCCTTCTCCTCCAGTCGCCACATGATGCAGCGGCGTCGCTTCTTCACCGTCGCGAGCCTCCACGTCAGCACCCGGCGCCTCCAAGAGTGCTCTCAACGCTGATGCATGGCCGCCGCCTGCAGCCCAATGCAGCGCCGTGGCCTACACGCAATAAAAGTAACACGAGGCCACTCAAACACATGTAACTTCTTTTGGGCGGGACAAACTGCGTCTCACCAACGTTTCGGTCATATTGCTGTGAACTTCTTCAGGACAAAGCTACGACAGCAACTAGGTCTGTACAACTCGTACTCTGACACAGTCTGTCTGGAACAAACAAATTTTTGTTCACTCCGGCCTACGTTTACACACGTAACTTCAGCTTCAGAAAGGTGAATATGGATTTGACCGCAAAAGACACATCTTTGTAGCGAAGATTCATTGAAAAGTACTTCCATAGCCTATGTATTCTTATACTGAAGTGAATCGTACCACAAAAGCTATAAAAGGCTTATGATTATATTTCCAGTACTGCTTCAACACGAAGATAAGCCTACGCTATCTGCGCACGCGAGCTGGTTGCTAGTATCCTATCCACAGACATTTCCTTGTATGTTTTGCCCACATTACTGGTCAAAGCAGGATAAAATAAGCTTGATTTCGTACAGCTAACTTTCATCTGGATCACTTTCTATAAAAGTGCGTATTTTTTTCCGATTGTGAGGCAATGTTTTTTGAAAAGTATTCCTCCATTTTCCCTCTCGCCCAAAGGCAACTACTCAAGGTCATACGCGCAGATACTGTCAGTACTGTACGTTTGTTGCTACGAATCCTTGTTAGTTGTTTCAGAGAAATTATCTTTTAACAAAATAGTAAGAAAAAACAATTGTTCCTTGAAATCAAAACTTATATAAATAAATCAAAGATACACGAAACTCATTAAGACATTTCATACGGACACAAGAATCTGACAGCATGGACAGGCTATTCAACTAAATGTATCTGCAAGTTTAAAAAATATTGCTTAGTTTGGTATAACATTCTAATAAGTTTAAGTGATTAGTTTTGTATAGTCGTAACTAAGAAACTGAATAAGTGACGTCGGAATTTCCTCTCCATGTTCTCTTTTTTTACATATAGCTAATTATAAGTAATTTACTGTCATAAAACAGTTGCTTCAATAATTACGCTCTAGGAATAAGAATCGGTCGTGATGCAAATGAACTATGGGAGAGGTGAACACAAGGATCATACGTGAAAGTAGGTTAATCTCGTAGTGAAAAACATGCGTCAAGAATTAAGAATGAAAATATTATTTACTGTCGAGAATAAAACTAAAAATTGCTAACAAAATATTGATATATAGTGTTTCCAATTGCATTTAATCAAAGAAAAAAAATGTTAGATTTTGAAATCATTTCTAGATACCTCTGCAAGCACATAATAAAATAACATTAAAGCTTCGTGTGATTTGTTTTCATATGACGAACCATTTCGATACAACATAAATTAATCCATGCAATAAAAATGGAAAATACACCTTCAAATCTATGTGGACAAACAGACGGAATTCCAAAACCACTCATTTGGTAAAGATATCACATAAAACGAGTATTACCATGAACTTTTTTTCTTTTTCAAATCAAGTTTTTCTTACTATACATATGAGAAATAAATAAAATAAATGCCCATGAGAAAGAATGAGGAATTGGTAATCAAGAGTATTAATTATAGAGAAGAAATAGAATATTACTCAATATAACTTGAAATAACAATAGTATTTCAATACATTTAATTCTATAAACTGACCATGAAAATAGGTCTCCTTTTATTTAGAGATATCATAAGTCTATATGTCATTTTCAATGACCTTCTATACGAATCGTTTCCTTTTGTACGGGGCTGAGGAACTACGCTGTGTGAGGGGAAATTGAGCAGGAATATTTGGATAAAACATAATGACTAGACGTAATTACTCCGATAGAGGAGGTATTTGTTTCAAGTCAAGCGCTCAACTTCCCCTCAATTTTTTAGTGAAGTGGTGAGATGACGTCATTGGCAATGCTCCATTGCGTGGGCGAGAGGTGCTAGTGTCCATGTTACATTTAAAGATAACAAAGGCTTCTTCCCCTACACCTATCCGTTGAGAGTTTCACTAAAATTAGTATAGGTCATGAGTTTATTAAATTGTCAATACGTTATTATTGTTGTAAATAAATACTGATGGATACTTAATTCAAGTTTAAAATTTCTTAATCAATCGGTTTTTCAAATTATATCAGATGTCCTCAATAACATGCTTCATTATTTCACACAATTAGTGATAAATAGTTATTTATTTTGACGTAGTTAATGCGTCTCGGGAAGTTGACCTCTCACTCATCTGTAGCTAGAAGATAACTTTGTTTTTCATCTCCAGTCATTTCCCGAAGATAAGATATGGTGACTCATTCCCTGTGAGAGAGAGAGCATCACTTCAAGTTTTAATAACTTATCTGTTCTCCGCCATTCACGGATAGCAAGAATACAAATCGATTTAACCAAAGAGTGTACATGTGGTGAAATATTTCCTTATTGTTTAAATTTATTTAAAGGTTGTGGCGAAATTGTGATTTCTATGCGCAAAGGTAAAATCATAATATGCACCCCCTCCCCAAAAAAAAGGAAATAAAATTGTTAGCTCATCGTTATAATATCAATAAATTTATATTTAATAGACAACAAAAAATGTATTTTACAAACACGTAGAATTATCAAGTCTTTAAAATATTTGGAAAATATAGATAATAATCGTAAATATATTAATTCTCCTTGGCAAGATTTCTTTTGAATAAAATAACTCAAAAATTTATAATATTTTAAATTCTTTACCATAATTAAATAATGGCTACCAACTGAACCCGCCTCAGAAAGTTTTTGAATTTATCTTTCATCTTGGTAGTTATTAACGCATACGAATATTGAATATTGCTTTTTGAGAGCTGTGTTAATATTAAACAAAATGCAAAGGAGAGTGAACTTTCGAATCTTGCCTTTCCAGATTTCAATGCAGTAATTTATACATTCGTCAGTATATTCCGTTGGGTGAAGGTAAATTAAATTACCTCTTAGTTTTTTTTGTTTTTTTTTGTAATGTCGTGTTTAAATCTGATATTCTTAATACATTACACAAAAACTCTTATAAACTTGTCTAATTTAATTTCCTTATAATAAAGAGTTCTAGAGTGCCTCATCGTAATGATGTACATGAAACATTGTTAGCACACTAGTTGATCGTAATGCTTAATTTTTGACAATTATTATTTACAATAATAAGAGGTGGAATTATTTTCTTCCTGGTTGGAAATAAACATAAGATTTAGAAGTCGGTGAAAAAAGTCAGAAAGGGACAAATTTCCTGGCCAACCCCGTTTTGATTTGAACCCTGTTGCTGAGGCAATAACCTGAGTATTTTATTATTTATCTTACATCCCCATTTTGATCATTATTCTTCTTTCAATAAATTTTTGAAAGAACGATTTATGAAATCGGAAAAGAAGACGAATCCCATCATCTTCTATTCCGGTCAAATCACCCCTCAATCGAACGCTGCGCAATATCCTCCCTCACCTGCCACTTGTCCCTGGCGTTGACGTCAGCCCCCAACCTGAGCAGTTCCCGCACGGCGTCAGCGCGTCCTTCACTCGCCGCTAGCAGCAGAGGCGTGGTGCACAGGGTGTCGCGAGCGCGTGGGTCGGCGCCTTTCGCCGCCAGGAGGCGCACCGTTCCCGCATGACCAGCTTCAGCCGCCCAATGCAATGCTGTTCGCCCACGACTATCCACGGCTGTCAGCAGAGGACGTCCACCCACGGTGAACAAAGTGTCCACACAGCCAGCTCCCTCTTCAGCCTACGCAAGGAGAGGAGCTATCACATATTGATCCTCTCTGTCGACTTCGGTGGAGGTGGAGACTCCATAGTATTATCATTTAGCAGCATGTTCATAGTATTCTAGTAGTACACATATTTTGAAAATTAAAAAGTCACAAAATATGGAAACGTGAAGTGTAGTTTCTTATGAAGTTGATGGGCTTGAAAATAGAGGAAGTTCAAAATAGTTAAAGTTGACTTAGTATTGAACGGGACACTTTTGTCCCATCCCACAATGTTTTAACAAGCCCTGAAAAGGACTCATTGGTCACATTAATAGAGCGAAAGTTTTGAATCTCTCAAGAAAATTGGATGAAAACCAATGAAGACTTTTTTTTAATAAGCTCTGAATCATATTTATCACTCATTCGATCAAAATTCAGGAACTCGAAGCAATTAGATCTTCCCGAAGCTATGGAACTTTGGTTGATGCCTGAGGAAACAACAGAATAAACAGAAAATGTAGATCTGCGAGATTTGCAGGCAGAAAACGATCCACTGATGTGACCAAACAGTTCTTTTCAGGGCTATATCCATTTGTAATAGTTTCTTTTTCCAAACGAATAACGCTAGCAGTAAAGCCAATCAGCGTCAATTATGATTCATTTGTGGAGGGTGTGGGGGTGTTAATTAGTTATTGCTTTGGTGTAGTTACAGATGTTTCTAGTCAATGAAGTAGTACACACAGGACGCGTACCTCTAATTGGACAAGTCTAAACTGTTTTTTATTCATTAACAAATTAATGAAAACAATATACGTGCAAAATATGTGGTTTACGTTTGTTGTACTTAAAATATTACATTCAATAACAATTCAAAAAACTCGTAAAAATTAGGAAAAATTCAACATTTAAATCTTAAATTTTCAATCACCGTAGGCACCAAATCTGTAGGGAAAATCAAAATGTTTTTATGTCGTCATGTTAAGAACGATCGGGTCTACTAGTAAATCAAGTTTGATTGTTACACTTTGATACAGGACGGACAAAAATATAATTGATTTCATCACATACTTTTCTTAAATATTTTTCTAGATGTGAAGGTCTCATTTCTATGAAAATTGTACATGACAAATGTAAATAAGCATTCAATTTTCTATTGAAAACAATTATTTGCTGAGCAAAATTGTCACTTTTGATCCGAAGTTCACATTTTCAAAAATCTGGACCACTGTGCTTTGGTCCTTCTAGGGTGCGGTCATTTTGTTGTTAAGTTACAAAGTGCGGTCATTTTGTTGTTAAGTTACACGCAATATACTCTTCGCATTAAAGAATGTATTTGTATATGAAGCCGAGATAGACTATCATAAATAAACAGTCTAACGTGAAATAAAAAACTGAGCGACGCGGCCTCAAATAACAATGAGTAAGTAAAGCATCCGTGCCTGAAAATGGCTAGTTTGAAGCATCTGCGGTTCACACTGCCGTCAACGTGTTGACAGTGACTACAGCGCTTCATTTATTCACTCAATCTATTGGAACTGGAAGTAATAAACGTTTATGTCAGTATTCTCGGGTGACATGCATAAGCGTGTAGTATTGGCTATTCAATAAGACAATGGAACTAACTATCCGGATCAATTGGGAACGGATCCGGTTCGGATAATCATGTATCCGGACAGTTTTCTTTCATCCAAAAACAAAAGATATTAGCAGAAAATTATTAAGAAGTATAATCTTGTCGAAGAAACAAAAAATAAGTAGTAATATACAATTACAAAAACAATAAAATGTTATAACAGGTCTACAGAGGTTACTGTTCGCTCAAATCCAAAATTACAATAGTTTAGTTAACAGTAATAAAATATTCAATAAGTTTTTCTCCAATCTTTCTGGACGTCAGGATTTCCGTTAGTTCGAGTTCTACTGTATAATAATTGTACTCAGCATATTCAGTTAAATGTCAATTAGACTGATTTCGCGCTACATTCCTTTTCTCTCAATCTATGGGAGAAGGTAGTAAGTTAAAGTCAGTGATCTCAGGTAACATATACAAGCGTGACGTGTCTGATATTTTTTAATAATGGATATTGAGTTCAAATCATGTTATGCAATGTAATATTTGTTGGTTTAAACGTGTTTGCAAAGTTATATCTGTCGGTATGGATGATGACACGTGACTTTGCGTGCGTTGTACAGCATACTAAGAAAAACACGTACCCGTGCCCAGCAAATAGCGTCATATCTCTCCTGGTCATCCGAGGGAGCCGAGGATTGAGTAATTTCATAGATATTTTCTTTCTACGGTGATGGGATTGATCGACATGTATTGCTAGTTATTATTTTCGATACACATGGAAAAATGCAGGTTTTGAGCAAGCAAGGGTCATGTTTTCCCAAGTAAAGAGCTATTTTAAGTGAGAATAGGAAGCAGGATAGGGGTTCCTAAACGTTGCCAAAATGCAGGAGCTGACAGTCTAGGTGTCGTGAAAACTGTTGCAAGATAAGACATTTCTCAGCAAATCAAAAATATCGGTGTTATCGGTTGCACAGTCAAATGCCAAAAATGATGATGACAATAGTTTAACGTAAATTGTTCATAACTTGTCTAGATACAATTGCTTACAGTGTATCAAGTGAAGATGTGTACTTTAAATATTCATTTCAGAGCACATTTTCTCCTCGCCGATTTCTTGTTTTTTTAATTAAAATAATACTATTATAGAAAAATACAAAAATTAATGAGAATGAGAAATCCTAGTGAGAGGAAAAAGAACTAAAATGTGACATAGCTTTTTTCTAGTTCATAAGTCAGCCTTCCAATTTCTCATTTTGAATGAGAATTTACTTCCATTGCTTTCATAGCATTCATGAGTTCAACAAAATGTATTTACTAAATGTTCAATAATATGTACAGACCCAATGGATGGAATTATACAGAAAACGAATAACAGAAAAGTATGGAATTCAAAGTAACCTAAATATATTGGGTGAGTTTCTTGTTATACATGGCTATCCCATAATTTTTTTATATTTGTAATGCTTTGATAATATAGTCTTACATATCTTTCAGATATGTACTTTTCAACATACAAAGCAAATTTTCTTCTTGGTGCAAGAGATGAATTGGACAAACCGTTTCTTCAAATAACAAAACGATCCTTACAAAAATATGAATTAATGTTTGGTTTCGAATAAGAAAATATATAAATCAAACTTTCTTTTAAACTCAAAAAAACTTAGCATTAGGATATTTTCTCATCTTGACTTGTAAATAGATTTACAATTGACTCACAGAATGTTTAAAAACTCTAGCTCATAAATATATCGTAAACTACGAATAATTTGGAAGTCTATTCAATACCATTACAGTATAACAATGTACTTCAGGATACTTCATGAAATTATACATTTAATTATATTTGCCACAACCAGCTTTTTACCTTTATTCCTGATTTGTGGAAAATAACTTCACGACATAACTATTCAAATGCTTTCGCTTCATCAAAAAACCACACAAATACCATATGAGTAATATTCATTTCAGAAAAGCAAATAATTATTCATATGCCTGTATATTTGAAATTAATTTATTATTACGTTCAAAAATTATTCACTTGTACCTCGCTTCTTCGTCCATATTGATTGTGACGTGTTCTCAGGGGGTAAACGATTGGAAAATAATCCTCTTACTCATGCAATTTTAAAGTATTTCGAGTCAGTTAAAACGTGTAATCTTAATAGACTAAATCTTAATAGACGATTTCACATACTAATCATATTACACATTAAGGAAATTATCATGAAATACGCTTGCAATTGGCTCGCGACCTTTTGAAAACACGCCCAACACATTTATTCAGAACATGTTTCGTATTTCGAAAACTAGGGAGATTCGTATTTTAAATGTGAATATGAGAAATGGAGCATATGTTGCAAGTTTTAACTTCAGCACAATGTTGTACCATTTTAGATCTTGACCCTAGATATACACTATATAAAGAAGGTTCTTGAGGAAAGGTCAATATACTACAATCATCTGTACAGTCGACGCTTCGACAAATTTATCGTCTTCCTCTGGGCAAAAAGAATAAGATTTGAGTTCATTTAATTTTCTACTAATTCAAGATGTTTTAAGGGAAAAGATAAAGGATTACAAATTACTATAACAAATGATTTACAATAATATTTATATACCTTGTGCTTCCTTACACAATACGTTGAGTTGACTACAGTAGAAGTTGACAACATTGAGGAGTGTTTGTAAAAACGTCTTGAGTTAGAATTAGAGAAATGTGGAAAATGGTAGGAAATATGTATAACTTGATGGTTGAAAAAATAACAACTTTGCCTATGTGGATTAGATTACTGAGGAGGATTATGTATGAATTATGATATATTGTGTAAGGAAGTACAATGTGTGTAATTAATATTGATAATAGTATGTCGTAAAGATGTGCCTCTTTTCTCTTAAATAATATTGTATTTGTAGTAGTTTAAATAACCTCTAACAAGATTTGAGGTTATTTTACTCCCGAGGAAAACGGTAAATTGTCGAAGCATTGGCTTTAAGAAATTGTGATTTGAATGGAGTAGATTGACATTTCCTCAAGAACCTCCATTATGCAACAATGCACGTCATCGCTTGTTAGAAAAGGATAAAACAATAAGAAATGGAAGTCTGAAATTTTTGGAGGAAAATAATAGTATTTTGTAGGTAAATAATTCAATTTAACTGTAAAAAAAACAATTTCAAACTGCCACATTGGAAGATCATGAATAACGTGGATGACAATGAACAAATGTACAGTTTATGAATAACTAATAGTAATAGTTTATTGTTGTAACGTAAAATTTTCCATCCGGTTTTTCACTAGATAAATTGTAAACTATTGATTGTAAAATAAATGATCAGTCTAAAGCTATGATTATTTACCGATCTCATCAAGTTATTTTTCTTTTTAGCAAGTAATTTAATATATCGGCTCTTGGTACTTAAGAACGTTAAAAAAGTATATATCTCATCAGTGTGGTATCTTCTTTTTGAAGGGATAGTATGTTTTAAATAGTATAATATAGGAACAAATGTAAAACATTTATGAATATATCAATAAGGCCTTTCGTTTGCTTTGTTGTGGATTTAGCAATCTAAAGCTACGCATTTACCTCAAATCATCGCTATGTTCTTGTCGCCAGTTGGTGATAGATACGTATTGAAACAAATACACTTCAGTTCCCATCACTTCAGCTATACTACGGGAATTGTTTAGCCAGATTAGGGAATTTGCCAGATGCCACATTGAACATATGTTTACAAAAGGTAGAAGTGATGTGATGTGACGAGTTGCGAATGTAGCAACCTGCAATGTAGCAAAATAAAATAACCTCAAAACATGAAAATGAGGTTATTTTATTTTTTTGTATAATTTTATGAATATGATTTCTTGTAAATTTATTGTTACAGTTTCTATAAATTTATCTTACTTTGAAATTTTATTATAAAATACTCTTAATATGCTATTTCATCTGAATATCATATTATAATTTTCATAATTTTAAGAACTAAAATTAACCATAAAGGACGATGTAATTAATCTTAATATTATAAACACATCAACCAATTCTCAAAGAACAAACAACTGTATGAACAACATAAGTTAGGTTTTACAAATAACTTTGGGACTATTAAAGTATCAGTATTAAAATAAACGTGTTTATGAACAAATCTTTTTTCATTCAATTTTATCATTTTCCTGAAACACATTTTGACTTTAATAATTGATATTAGGTTTTAGCCAAATTCACGATATTCTACGTTTAAATAACAAGAAGCAGTTTTTAGATCCATCTGGTGGCTCAGTCAGATTGACGTATACGTCAAACCACTTCCACTTATTCTTCTAGGTTCTAATTTTAAAAACTGATACTGTTGGGTATGTTGGGATAACTTGTATTTAATGAGAATATATGTCGTTCAAATTTTGTCGCCAAGCGATGACATTGTGCTGAGCCATTCTCTCACATTCTCCGGAGCGAAAGCGTGATCTAACCTTTGCTGCGCGATGGAGTGCAGTAGCGTTCTCTGAATCTCGCGCGAACACTTTGGCGCCTGCCGCCAGCAGCGATTGCACGTTGTCAGCGCGTCCAGCGCCAGCGGCACGCATCAACGCAGTTGCGCCAGATGCATCTTTCTCCTCCAATGCTGCCCCTGCCTCCAGGAGATCCTGAAACGATATGACTGGCTCATAGTACACCACATGTCGAATATCAAATCTAAATCGCAACATCTAGCGGCAGGTCGCGGGACTACGCGAAGGATTCCTATCAACGATTTTCTTCACACGTCTTTAACTATTTTAAACTTCTACAATGAAATTTGTGAAGTAAAGACTTATCATTTCAAAACCTTAATCTTGCTCAAGGTATGTTACGAGCTAATTTCATAGCCGTGTCTATGAATTTGTTGACGTCAAAATAACACGAGATTCAAAAGTCCTGAAATCAGGAATAGCTAATGGCAAAATTTACGTACTGTATTGTAATAGACAAACTGATAATATTTTGCTCTTTAACAAGTGACCGAAATCTTGACACATAATATATGACATACCCTCATTTACCCCCATAAATTACTCCCTTACCTCCTTGTTGTTTTTTCACAATTTCCCTAAAAAGTTTCAATTCCTTTCATTAATTTCTTTTTCCTTTAAAGTTTATTTATTATCGCTTCACATTGATAAAAAGGGATTTTATAACACAATAACAAAAACAGCCCCTGGGTTTTTCTCAATTGTTGTATTCCAAAAATTATATTTACTAAACATGCACATCAATTTAGAAATTCATTTTTTTTAATTACTCATAAATAAATCATCATCAAAACATACCATTCGCCCACGAACAGAAATATGTCCTTTCAAAAACCATATTAATTCAACGTATTATTCACACATAAACATTCCTTAGAAAACACAGACATTCAAGAATATTTACTCTTCATAAATAACCATTACATAGACACATAAACCAGTTATAAACACATTACTTTGACTGAAAAATTAGTTTGTTAGATCACTGTTTATTTTTGTTTACTCACATTAATTTCTAAAGACCCGACACTTAAAAGTTCAGAACACAAACAGATTTAAACTTACTGATTGGCCTAGGTTTTTTAACTCAATCTATTGCACTATTGCACACAATTACTCCTCAAAATACAAAACTTATTATATCCACGTTTCTTTTGCCAATCCTATTTACTAAGGTGGCTGTGGGATACCTGTCGCACTATTGTTATACTCGCCGGCGGATAGAAGCGCTACTGTCGCTAGTTGCAAGGCCAGCATACTGACTTTCTATGGTCTGCCACGAATGTATAATATTAGGCTGTGACGATAGTTCATAACACAGTTTTTTGGTGAGGAACGCTTAAGTAAGACGTGTTTGTTTAATGACCTCCATATTTCGTACGACATTGTATGGTTATCTTGGGTGTTTTTTGAACGCAATCTATTGCCATGTAGAGGAAACAAGACAGTGACTGTGGAGCCATCTGTTGAGAGGAAATGGAGACCCAATTTTTTAAATCTTCAACAAAACTAAAGAAAAGTTATCGAGATTCCGCGGAATATAAATAGAATCGAATATAAATAGAATAGCACTGAAAAATAAGATGAAATTAGTATGATCGAATGTAACGATGAAAACTTAGTATTTCTTTAGAGTTTGAATGCAAATGAATGCATACTTGTCGAAATAATTGAATTTTAAACTTCAGAACTGTCTTTTAAGCTTACTTACTGAATATATACCCGACAACGCGTTGCTAGGAAATGAGAAGTTAGCGGCGAGACCCGACAGGGTCTCTTGATAACCATTGTTCTCACCTTTCTCATTGCCTACCTTCAAACCTTTCTCCTATTCATCTTTCTCTTCTTTTCTACCTCAAAAGTGAGTATTTTTCTGCATTATGAATAATCGTGATTCTCTTTAAAATTGATATCAGTAGTATTCTCTCAAACTAAACAGAATTGCGCTTGGCATTTCACTATAGTTCAGTTATTTTACCATTTTCATCGTTGAATATGATAGTTTTTAGTTGTAATTCATGAGACTCTTCCTTGTTTTCTTAATCAGGTTCAACATTATCTGTTGTAGTATATTTCAATAAGTAACCGATAGTTGGGAGAAAGTTCGCCTCAAGTATTATTTATGATCATTTTACTGTCTCCCTCAATATTATAGATACCTGAAGATGTTACGTCATATAACCTTACAAACTTACAGCGCACACCTTCGAGTGTATTTTACTAAAAGAGTCACAAAATTCACAAATTCATTGTATCTAATTCTGATGTGAGGAAGCCGTTCAGGAATTCCGAAATAGCAAGTTAAGTGACCTGTATGTATGATATAACTATGGTGAACTGTGTTCCAACTAGTCACTCAAAGCTCAAATTACCTTGGGAATCACTATGGGTTGAAAATGGGAAAATTTTTAAAGTTAACATCATTAAAATTTCTAAAAACATCAGACATGTACTAACCAATGTTAAATATCACGTACGCCTTATTAACTTGAAAACATGACGGCATGAATGCATTAATACTAAAACAAATGGCCAAACCAATACATACTTTATTTTCTAAAACAGTTTCTCATTACATTTTTCATTCTGTTAATTTGATAATTGTAAGTTATATTTGCGAAGGTAATAAATTTGTCTCATTCACAATATATCCTCTTAAATGTTATTACAGAAACATGTAGCCTAATATTCACTGCACATCTCAAATACAAATTCTTTAGTGATAACCACATAGATTAACCAATAGAATATTTTGTCGTCATACTAGTACCTAGAGAGCCAGTAAACATATTTTGGAATCCGATAATACAAATTCAAGCATCCGAGTCGATCGGGTCAAACGGATATTGGAATATTTTAATGTATAAGTCCGTATCTTATGAAAAAAGAAGAAAAAACACACTGAAAAAATGGTACATATTATTAACATTCAATTGTTATATTATTAACACCCAATGTGATTATATTGTATAATATTATAATACTTATTTTGTTGAAATGTGTATTTTATCTAAGAATCAAGTATAACACTCATGCCATAAGCTAAATAAAAGATAAATAACATACAATGTATGGCGTTTTTCAAAACACGTTTAAGCTTCACCCTAAGTAGAAACAGTTTTATATTCCGCCCCTCGCCAATTTCATCATGTTATTCATGTCCTCGTTTATCATGTCCTCCCCATGTTATTTTCTGGTTGCACTGTTCTCGAATATATTTTCTCCAAAATCCGTTCGGATAGTTGGGAAATTAGATAATTGTATTTAAATGTTGTAACTACTAAACATTACTCCATTTCCTGAATTAAAACATCTTCTACTGTTTACCTGCAGCGCCAGGCGTTGTCCACGTTCCGCAGCCGTGTGAAGTAATGAGCCTTCTTTGGGAGGAGGCAAAGCCAAGAGACTCTCCATTGCGCGTCGCCTCAGAAACTCCACCAGCGTCGTATTGCCCTTGTCCTCACCACCATCTTCAGTCACTACCTTCGCGGCGTCTGCAGAGTAAAACAAGTTTGAAGCAATACATTGTACGAAATTATCTCTCCTAAAGCGGTAAAGGTTTAGTAGTATCGTTAATACAGATAAGTTTGCAAGTTCTCTGGCATATTTTTCATGGTGTTTTTAGACATTTCAATTGAAAGCAGAACGATCTTAGGAATTGTCATCCTTTTTGAAAAGTATAGTCGGTCAGCTGACACCAAGGCGTACAGAAATTGTAGTCACATCTTAATTTTTAAGTTTCATCCTGTGTGTTGATGAATGAATATTTTTATAATACCTTATTTTTCGCGTACAGAACAAAATATGTCCAGCCTTTTTTGACGTTCTACAGGCGTCGGTGAAGTTTGAATTTTTGAATAAAAAAATATCTAATTCGATTATAACGAAATTTTAATACGTAAAAAATGCCTATGTTGACTTTATTTTCATAAATCAACAAACGATGTCGAAAATTATTCATACATCAACAAATGCAGGAAGAAACAAAAATTAATTTGTAACGGCGGTTTGATTTCAACTGACCTCTAAACTCTTCGAATTATAATTTTGAATCCGGCAGTAGGTAGTTTTTTCCTTAAACTAAATCCAGCGCAATGTCGAATAACTTCCTAGGAGCAAGGATTCTTTACTTGATCAGAAATACTAACGAAAATTTACTGGGTTTCTGTCATTCTTCAATATTCATTAGATTGATTAACAGAGTTAAGAAATTTTATTACAGTTTATTACGCTTGGGATTCAACAAAGAGGATTTAGCCAATGTGGGATACGACAACTATACAAGATACGACAAGGAGCAATTTTGCAATCTATTACTTATGGTGCAAGTGTGATATAAAAATGTTTTCCAAGTTCATTTACAAAGAAAATTCTAAAGTGTAGAGCGTCTCTATCTTTTAAAATGGGAGAAATGTTATGACAGTTTCGACTAAGGAATTAGAGGTCTTGTTAGGTAGTTAACCTATAGATCTCAGTGTTCAGATGATGCCATTTCTTAATCCCATATCGACAGGCGAAACTAGAATAGTTGATTGAGAATGTTTGAAAGAGGATAAGAAATAATGGAAATCAACTTTAACTAAAAAGTTTTTGATAAGTTGGCAGATTCGTTGGGATACTGCAAAGAGCAGTACATCGTTTACTTCAAAATTTTTAATTTGCGCAAACGAACAAGCGTTGTTTCGACCCGAATGGGTGTATGGTGCAGTTTCAAATGACGCAAGGTACTTTCAACTCATATCTACAGATAATGAATATTATGGAGAATGGTATTTGTGTATGTGAATATGGTGAAAAAACAGTCTCGCATGTCCTGAATGACTGTGAGATCAATAACGAACAACGAAAACAATTACTCGGACCAATGAAAAGGGTAAATGTAACTGACCAAAATGACCGGTATAAACGTTTGGAAGGCAAGACTGACTTTGAAGATCTTCAGATGATTTTGATTTTCATGGTGACTATACGGACTATAATTGAGGAATGAGCTAAACGAATAGAGGAAGGACAGATTAAAAAACATTCTATCAGTATTTCAATTTAATATATTGGTACGTATAATTTTTTAGTGAAATAAAAAAAAACTTATTTAATGCACAAATAACTTTCTTGTCCTTAATTCACACTATATCTCCACAATTAGTTATAGGAGGTATTGGGATGATAATATTGAAAATCAAAAGCCATCATTACATTTCATTTATCGACAATAAGCAGATCTATGAATAGATTGCTGGGCAGATATATCAAGTATTAAGTACGCAACACACATTTTTACCGTATAAAGATGATAAATAATGCATTTCGATTGCTTATTAATTTCGTTAATTCATAATGAAGTAATGACGCGAGAATGTCAAGTAATAGTTCAAAAACAGTTGGGGAAGCGATGGTGATTGAGCGTGTATCAGACGCTGTCTGTTCCGTTGAAGAGTGAAAGGGCCGCATTTCTCAGAAAACTGTGGATGTAGCATAGTAAACATTTATTTCAAAGAGAGACGGTAGCGCGTGGTAGGCCGCGCGCACCCACAACAAATAATATATTTGGATATACGTTCAGAATTAATCAGAAACCGCGTTGGACACATTCAGCAAAGGCGTGGGAGTCGAAGAGGCAAAAATTCAGAGAGACGGTTAAGCGTTGTCGCTCGCACAGAAATAATTTTTTTGTTTGTGTTTTTTTGTGGGGTTTTAGGGCTCGTCAACAGCGAGGTCATTAGAGCCCTTAAAACTTGTACAGGTAGGGAAAATGCAGTTACGCACTAGGGAGAGCCAACATGACTCTCCCCGCGTGTGGGACTCGCCGAAAGACTCAGCCATACCCACTAAAAACCCTCCTGCATTACAACTCAAAACACAAATTCCAACATATCTCATGACTTTTACTAAAAAACATTTTTTAAAAAAAGAAGAAGAGGAAAGAGGAAAATGAAAGATACCCTAGCCCTAATAGCGTCGGGATCGAAAAGAACAAGAGGTGACCAAGGGAGGTCAGAAAAGAGAAAGGAAGGAGCATGGCACAAGTAAGTGGAAGTAATGCCAGACTCAGCTCGGGGCCCCGTGTTCGCCAAACACGTACTTACTAGATGTAAGTCCCCTGGGGGGCACAGAAAGAAAAAAGAGACGGTACCGACATAATAGAAATATCAGCAAAATTTAACCAGGGATCTCTTGTGTACCAATTTTACGAAGGGTGTAAGTGGAGGAAGTGAAAGTTTGAGGGAGCAGTTTTGAGGACCTTTCAGGGCGGCACCCAGCGCGGAAAACAAGATCATAAAATTTTGGGACTTGATGGTGAGAAATCGAGTGATCAAAGAGGGGCGACGCCAGGCACACCCACGAAGAACGACGCAGTAGTCTTAACGACAAGGAGTACTCCCAAGAAATGGGATATTCACGAGGAACATGTGGATGAGTTAAGACTCGCAAAACTAAGATTTCTTTTGGCGGTTGGCAAATTTCAATCAACAAAGAAAGATGCATGAGAATTCGAAACAAACGACACGAGAGTCCCTCCAGAAGCGAAGGGTCATATGTTTTCGGCGTGGCGCAGCGAGAAAGGTACCGAACTTTGTTGTTAAAACAGGAGGAGGTATTCATCAGGACAAAGACATACGTCATGGACTGTTAGCCAATCAAGGGGATTCCACGTGGAGTAGATAAAAATAGATCATTGGTTCCTGAGATCACGTGTGAAAGAAAAGGGCGTCAACATGTTTCAAAATTTCTAGGAGGAGAAGGGATAGCGTTTATAAAATAGAATACGCAGAGGCGCAGAAAGAAATACGATACTTTGACTTGAGAGAATTCACTTCAGATTCTGATGAGATCATTTGTTCGATTCAGAGACTTAGTATTTTTAATGAATGATGAGATTCATTCATTTTGTCAGTCAGGGAGTCTGCTTTCTTTACGATTAGACGTCGAGTAGCCTCTGAGTTCCTTCGGAACATTCTGGAACTTTGAATATTTTGGAGATCCCCACTTCAATTGTTTTTGCTTGAAGTATTCGGTCGTGCTGCGGAGTGAAATGACACTTTGACTAATTAATTCCGTTAAAATGCGATTACATATTGGAAATCTTTTTCGCATCGAGGCCCGTTTGCGTTTAGTAAGTCGTTAGACTCGGAAGTGAAGGCCTTGAGCAATCATTAGGCCATACAACCGTAACGAGGTGACTGGTAGCAGCAGTGAATGGGTTTGCGAGGCACAGCTGGGTCCATTCAGCGGGGTGACGCAGCAGGTAGCCAGCACCAGGAATTTCACAGGTCATCAAACCTAACTCCAGCTTGAAAACGACCGTTCGGTTTGACACGAAGCAGCCCTACTTGTCAACAATGTTTTGGTACTAAGGTAACTGTACACAGCTGGTAGCTTCCAGCGCAGATTGTGGCGAACAGTGCGTGTTCGGGCAAATATAAAGCGAGTGCTTCGATCACGATGGACTAAAGAGGAACGTCAGAAATATCTCCTCCTATTATGAGGAACTAATTAGCTTTGTTTATTGAATTGTTGAGTGAAACGTAATCTTGGGAAGACATGATTTTGGGGGACTGGTCATTTACCCATATCAATGTCAATTATTTGTATAACAAGAAACGTGTGAACTTTGGGGGACAGCAAGGGGAATGTATGTTAGCATAGGTAGAATAGTTATATTGTGAAAAATGTAGAATTTAGTGATAATAAACCATTTTTATCTGAATAAATGGGCACGAACCCCGCCAATCAGTTATTCCTTGTAATGGTAGTATTACCCCCGACCCTATTTAATTTTAATCATGTTATGAATCTAATTTTGGCGCATCAACGTGAGGGATAGTATTATACACTACCTTATTACATGTTTAATTAATCAATTATATTATTCTACCACGTTTGATACTGTTCATAACCTTTTTGTCGCAGAGTATCATTGCATTTCGACAGAATGCCAGAAGACTTCCTCGACTGTCTTGAAATTGGAAGCGTCTTTCACCCTTCCTTGGCCCTCTCCGTCGAAACGCATCTCTAAATGCAATTTCTTTCCACCGTAGCGCATGTCTAAATGCAAGTCAATGATGGTCAACGTACACACGTAAATCTATAATGGCATCATCACAATTACTTGTATATTCTGACTCTCTTTCACGATATAAATCAAAATTCTAACAATATCCTCTGGTTCTACGCAGAACTCACAACTTGTAACTGAATCTAATTAGCTTCCCATTTATGGATTGCTTTTGTCAAATTTTAGAAATGTAGAATCATTTCGTTGACCCAGAAATTATATTCCAAAATTCCAAATTACTGAAATGAGACATATAGCTTAGTAATCTGCGGGCAAACTCTGTCTCTTTTGTTATTCTTATATTTTTTTCTACATGATCATTACTATTTTTAGTAAAGTACAAAAACCTTTTACTTTGAGATATCATTTGCCATTGTATTCTTCATGACATAAATTCCTAAATCATTCTCCTGTGAGCAATTCATCCTCTCTGAAGGTAATGGTATCAAGAAAACTGAAGAATTGCGAGATATATGTTCGTCTGGATCAGAAGTACAATGTGGGCAAATTCCTTGATGTCCTTTCATGGTAAACTAACTCTAATAAAATATACTCAAACATTTTTTCACAATACACGATAATCTTTGTTAGCTGTTAGTTGCAATGGAGTCAAATGTTCAGTTTTCGGTTCTTTTTGAAAGTCGAGGCACCAAGAGTTTTGTTCACCACCTTCTACAGCATAAATCAATCATATTTTTGTTAGAGGCGTGTTCGCTAATCGTTGTACTGCTTACTATTAGTTCGATAATTCGTTCGAGATTAACAAAATATTGACACGTTTTACACACAGCACAGTAATTGATATTAAAACACGTGTGAAAGACAGTATTCGTAATCAGTTTCAGTTGTCAACATACACAGTTTACACAGATAAGGTATCACTGACAAGGGATGAGGCTAGACGTTTTTCTCCTTCGACCCCCACCCCCACCCCAAAGCGCTTATCAACTGCGAGTTTGTGTAAGAATTATTGACTGGGGAGTGTTACAGGAAGTAAAAGAAATGTGTACTAAAATCATTGAAAGCGACAAAAATCTATTTTACTATACGTATATTACAGCATAATGTTTTGGGATTAGTGATTGTAGTGATATGTTTAGTGATGAGATTCAATTACTGTTGCAGAGAGCCTTCAAGATGACGTAATGAAAGTCGAAATTGAAGAATAATGTATTTATTGTGAAATAACTCAAGATATCATATTTCAAAACTAGTCAAGTATTTTTACTGATTTTACAATAAAGTGCTTCCGAACCACTGTGGACTCTCAGAAGTCACGCTGAACAGTTGTCTACCGAGTGATTTAAAAACATACATTGTAGTCCCAATTTTTTAAAATGGCAAAGCTATAATTATAGACGGTCGTCGTTTCTATTTAACATGCGGATGCAACTATGCACCTCTTCGGAGATCCACCCCGGGATTTCCTAACCTTTTCTATTTATAGTTAATTGTATAATTCGCAAGACGTAAAATACGCAAATTTAAAGACATATTCCAAAACTTTACCAGGAACTCTGTTTACTGGGTAACTGCGTTCAATAATTTTGAGCTCATATCTCATCACTATCATTATCAATAATGAAAGAAAGATATTATAAATGTTTTAAACAAATAATAACCTTATAAACATTTACATTGTCATAAATATTTAACATTGTTTAAATAATTAAAATATTACAAAGAACTAAAAATATATAAAATAGAATATTACAAAATAGAATAAACAATTCAATTGTTAAAAACAAATCAATGTTTAAAACAACCTAATTATTGTTATAAACAATTAATTATTAAAAACACTGAATTATAGTTATAAAAACTAAAATTAAATTGTTATAAACAGCTAAAATTGAATTGTTATGAACAATTCAATTGTTATAACAGAACAAATGTGTTAAACAATAAAATAATACGAACATTAAAATTCTAAAATTATAGAATTGTTATAAACAATTAAATGAAATGTATAAACAATAAAATGTAGTATAAAAATTAGATTCAACAATTAAAATTATTTTAAATTATATATAATATGCGTTAAATATAATCATTTAAAATATTACAAATAGTTAAAATTGTTATAAACAATGTAATTGTTTTGTAAATGTCGATGTTGATGATCCAAGTTCGGGTAAAATTGAAGTATAATTAAAGAATAAATAATAAATTTTATTGTCAAAAAAGCAGTACAAAATGCGTATGACCACGTGGGGCACAATAAACTAATTTACTCTCCAGAAGCATGCAAGGGACCATCCCATCAATTCCGATCAAGGACCCTAAGGCAGAGGCGGATTCAAAATTTTCAGCAAAAATTCCTAGATAAGATAAAAAGTTAGCTGCGAATTATAATACTAATAGAATGTCAATATGTTTGCAATTTAACGCAAAACATTTACATGTACACTACTGATAACATAAAAGGGCCCATTTATTTTTCTAAGTTCCACGCTCTGACCAGTTTTGGATGTTAGGTTTGCAACGCCTCTCTCCTCTTGCTTCCCCTTCGACAGGGGAAGTTTCGTTCGATCAATCGTAGGTCTATTTAAAACGGCGCCCATATTTGGAAGACTAATAGTACCGCTGGTAAATCGTAACGAGATAAAATGTTTCATTACACCGCTATTAAAGAAATATTTTGTATTTTTTTATTATACACATTTTGGACTTCTATAACAAAAATATTCTGTATATTCTTGACTTCAATAAACTTTACCATTCTCTATATTTAAACGACATATCGAGATACGTTGTCTCGCAAGGTCTTCATAGGCAATGAAAAAAAAATTAGTTTCTGTAAAAAACGTTTGCGTAATACTGTGATACAATATAGTGTTTAACAGAATTTGAATATAATTGCAAGATATGGTATGAAATTGGTATAATTCGAATCACAAATTACTTATAAATATTCCTATAGTTTCTTACATTTATACAGTGAAGTAAAGAAATAAAATCTCATTGCCTACAAATGATGTGTATTGTCGAAAGTAATTTCACATAATTTGCGATTCTCTTAAGTTTTTCATATATGTGAAAAGGAATTAAATAAATATAGAAAACGTTTGTCTNATGAACTAATAACACAAAGTTTAATTCTCGAGTTACAAATAAATTACATCTTCTAGTGACATATTTATCCACGATATAACAATTTGGTAGTAATCGTGCAACCTAAAAAAAATAATCAGAGATCAATAATATGAAAACCTCATTTCAGATATGAAAAAGTAAAAAAAGACAAACCCCATTCATTTATTCCAATCAAATTGAAATGTATTAACTCATATTAGTACCATAGATTCTTTTCTTTATCTTTCTTCCTATTTCTTTCTTTCTTTCTCTCACTTTTCTCTATCATTGTTTTACTTTTTCTCTCTATGTTTCTTTCTTTCCCTCTCTCTTCACGTGTATTGTCTAACGTAATTTCACATAATTTGTGATTCTTTTATTTTTTCATATATGTCAAAAGAAATTAAATAAACATAGAAAACTTTTGTATAAAATATGAATTAATAACACAAAATTTTATTTCTCGTGTTATAAATCACATTAAACCACTCAAGGAACTAATAAATTACATATTCTAATAATACAATGATCTACAATATAACACCGGTTTTAATCGTGCAGCATATAAAATCGTGATCCGAGATTAATATTACAAAAATTCGAGGTGGTGACAGAACAATCATAGCAGTGTTTTAGTGTTCTCAGGCAATTACACTTTTGCTGCAGGAGGTAAAATGTCTGTTGAAAAATTCAAACAAATAAATAGCCACTCAAGTCTGCGTGTTTCAGTCGGTTTGACAATGAATGACATTCTTTTTTTCTTGAATTGCCTCTTGCAACACCGCGGGATTTTGTAATATTAATCTCGAATTTTTAATCATGTTATGTCGAATGAAAATGGGAAACGGGACCGGGATTCGAACCCGGGACTTTGAGCTTTACGCGCTCATGCGCCTACCGACTGCGCCATCCCGTTCGCCTCTCGGGCCCGTCTACTATTCTCATGTCTACCGTCTACCAGTCGGTAGGCGCATGAGCGCGTAAAGCTCAAGGTCCCGGGTTCGAATCACGGTCCCGTTTCCCATTTTCATTCGACGTAACATGATTAATCTGTTACCTGGCGGTGAGGTTCACCGCAATCTAAGAGATTTCTCGAATTTTTGTAATATTAATCTCGGTTCACGATTTTATATGCCTTTTATGTTATCAGTAGTGTACAAATTATTATCGAACTATAGATTATTCTGAGTATAGTGTTTAAAAATCATAAGAATTGAAATAACACTAAATTCACAATTTATTATTACAATAAACATGCCCCTAGACAAAACCTAGAGAACCTGCATAAGAAATCCGCCTCTACTCGAAGGAAAACCGGAGCAAACATAATTCTCAACAATTAAAACAATCCATTTTTTATAAGCAGTGCAATGATTACACGTATTAGGTGACGTTTGGTCCTCCGCTTTATCAGTACTCCTGTTTTGTGTACGCCCGTTTTGGCTGACTTATGATTCAACACTTATGCATTTTGCTAAGTGTCACAACCTTTAGGAATTGCTACATTTAGCATTATCCTTCATGTTTCATTTGTTACATATAGTATTTCCTGTAAGTAAATACAACTTTAAAACATGTTACATGTAGCAAACCCATGAAATTGTGTAAAAGCATGAGCTAATTGCAGAGTGCTACATAGTGTAAACGAGGCTTCAGAAAGTCGACTTTTGCAACCGACGACGTACCGCCTCCATAGCGGCCATAGGAAAATTCAAGGAAGAAAGCAATAAACAGATGAAATATTCTTTCATAAAACGAACAATAGTTTATGGAAATAAGTTACCTGGAATAGTAATAATCTTTACCTTTCCATTCTTCTGGCACAAAAGTCAACGCAAATTCTACAAGTGTCCCTAAGTTATAAAATTTGAGTAGCAAGTAATTTTTCCCATGCTTTACTGTAGCTAAATAATGACATGGCAAGAATATCGTCATCAAATAACCTTTTCTTCTTAGGTTTATATTTGATAGACATGTTAAGATATCTACAGTTGTGGATATAACAACACATATCGTAACTAAATCAGTGTTTTCTTTAATTACTTGCCGATTTTAAAGTTTCACGTGTAAATGGATCACTCACTGCGCTTCCTCCAGCGTAGCAGCCGTTCTCCCAGTGTAATGGGGAGAGATGCGTTTGCCCCACTATCATCTACAATGTCTTTTTCTTCCGTTGGTGAGAGTGGTACGAGTGCTAAGATATCAGCCAGTCGGCGCTCCGCGTCGTCGCCCTTGGTGCACGCGGGTGAAGGATGCGTCGCCTGTGGGCGCATAAACGCCATTACGACCGAAGCCAGCTGTATTCGGTACAAAAAATATAGAAAAAGGATCATTTTCATAGTTCCATGTACCCTCTTCCCACTCCTTTTGTAAACCATAACCCCAAAATTAGCCACTTTTTCTCACGACAGTATGAAAAGAGAAAGAAAAGTTCATTCTCGATTCCCTTTATGTACTTTCCTTCCAGAGTAGTCACTGATAGGTGTGTGTCGTATCTTAAACTGGGCTTCTTCTACTTGGGATTTTCCAACATGATTTAATAACAAATTTACATTATGTTACGTAAAAGTTTGTTTTCCTGTAGATTATTATGGGTCATATCTAGGAGATAATTGATACCTATACTAAATTATTTGATGTGTGCAAAGATATAAGTGCATATTTTACTAGATTCAATTGTAATAATTGGAGGGAATGAAATAATTGGAAAATATGTTAAACAAAATAGTACAAACATTTAAATTTTAAAATTAGTAAATTGTTACAATTCAACAAAACGTACAAAAAAATTAATTGTAGCATAATAATCTCTAGAGGAATGTAAAAGAATATGGCAATCCGGCGAGCTCGACATGTGGAGGGAAAAAGTACTAGAAGATAGATAATATCATATTCACTATCCCATGTGAATACCGATGTGATGTTCTTATCAACAACACAGATGTCACTACAGGTGAGCAGCATGTAGTGAAAACCGAGTATACCTTCAAAACACACACTCAACGTCGATGCGATATTGTCTCGCAGAGTCTGAGGATCTTGTTGGCGCGGACAGTTGCCCCAGTCTACCCTACATTCATTAAGTATTAGAGAGAGAAATGAATTTTACAAGGGAACTAACTCCAATTTTTAAGATATTTTCTCGTTTACTTCTGGTAGTTACTGAATCATAATTTATCTATAAGCCTTATAGATAAGGTTCAAGAAATCATGTCATACTCACCGCTGCGAATGCCAAAACTACTCCTCCGATAATTGCAAAGAGTAATACTCGTGTTGCCATGATAGAAGAGAAGATAACCATGAAATTTGATTGAGTCTGCAGAAAATCAATCACAAGCAAAGTAATAACATACTAAATACAGAATCGTTAAGAGCAAATCAAGAAGAAAAAAACGTATTAGAAATGTTTTAACAACAACTTTACTACTTTATCGTATTAATAATTATTATTATAATTATTAAACTGGCACTCGGTGAGTGTCATACAATGAAGTCAGCACTCAGTGAGTGTCATCAGTGATTAGAAATTTTGATACAGGTGACAGTTTTCTTTACTTCTTTACATTATTCATGTAGTTTAACAATTTCCTCTGTAAAATACTTGTTTAATACCCACAGTATTTTTGTATCCCTTTGGGATTCGTAATCCTAAAATTCGATTTTAAAAACTTTTAGGAGAAAAAATTGGAATCACTTTGTTTCGAGGACTGAATAACTGAACTGCATTGGTTGGGTATAGAAAAGGTAGTAGTGAAGATGTCAGCAAAAAATCTTTAAAACATTCCGTGACCCTACCTTCCTCCAAAAAAAGTAGGTATTTATTTTTAGATTTTAAATTTACAACGTTTAGGAACAAAATCGAGGTAATTGCGTAATTAATTTGAGAGATATAGTGAATATCCTAACAATGACATTTCACCTCAATTCAGCCCATTGCCGGAATATTGACAATTCTTTTCTTAGTGATGCTATTGCTGCAATGCAAATGCAACATCTCAAAAATTTCGAGTTCCAATCATTTCAGTAATTCCAGTCTGTTGATGAATTGGAAACATAGAGCAAACAAATTGTTAGATATATTATGATTTAGTTTATTTAATTGTCTTCTCTAGACTACCCGGAGTCTGCTGAATTTCACCATGATTGTTTCTAATTTAAATGGAAAATACTTGCAAACAGTTGAGTACACATTCACATTTATATATTAGTAAGAATATGCCACGATATATCACGTTATTATTTAGTAATATATTACTTATTTTGATCTGAATATAAAAGAAACTAGCACACGATCCTACAAAATATAATAAAATATTACACTCAACAATACTACAATATTAATAACGTATTGCCATAAATAGCCGTTTAAAACTGTGCATGACCACGTGAATAACAATACATTAATTTACTTGCGAAAATAAACTATACACAACTTTGTATAGCTGACAAATTTAATTTACTGCAATAAAATTGTTGAACTTTACATGAGCATTATCAAAGATAACCAATGCAGTCTATATATTTTTCTTCTCTGCTAATGACTAGTCTTCTCATGAAGGTCGTGTATTAAAAATACTTTCAAAACGATTTGCAGGCGCCACACCAATAGTAATAATAATAAGCAAAGCAAAGCAAGCACGGAACCATATTCAGTAGATAGTTAAAATCTTCATGATATCTGTTAATATTATACTTTGCATGTATCTAATGATAAATGGGGGGAAAAGTTTTCGTACCTGTCAAAGCAAGCGCAGACCTCGTGGTGACTGCTCTGCAGCTCGATGACTGAAGGCAGACTGAGCGACTAGGATCCTCGAACGGAAAACCACAACACGTCTACTTATCACTCATCCATGCGGCGGACTCCGACCCATTCCTTTCGCCTTACCTCAACAATGTTCCTGCGACTGTTACACTTCCTGTTTATGTAGATTCTAACTACGTTTATTTATAACTCAAATTTAAATATATTTCTCGGCAATTTTCGTTATGAATTAAAATATTTGAATTATTTTAAATATTTAAAAATATTCACTCTATATTGACATGTACGTTCATTAATTATTTTTTTCTTAATTTATTTTTTTCCCCATGAAACTTTTTTAAACTGTTAGCTCAACTGGATAGAGATGACAATGTTTATTTTACAACGAACCAAACTTAAAAGAGCGTGAAGTAAATTATTGGAAGATAATATTAAAGCTATTAATATCTCACAATTGAAGGAGTAAGGATACATCTTGATTTCTATATCTGACTCTTTCATCATGGTCATCCTGAATTCGTTCTTGATAACCTTGTATCATGTGGTTCCGATATCTCAATGTTAACTTCCGCACATTCCAAAGCTTTTAAACTCCTCGATAGTTCCAACAAACACTATCGAATACTCGTAGTTCACTACTGCCTTTGTCATCATATATACCACGAACTATACCTCTATAGTCGCAGCAACTTTCTATGTCATTCCTATCTCTCATATTTGTGCAGCCGCGACCTCGACAGTTTCTTTCATTCGCTGTTGACTTGTTTACCAAATTGCAATCTCGTTTCTCTTCAGTGCCTCTTTTGACACCACCACCAGTGCCTTGTCTCAAGTCACATCGGTCGCCTTCGGAGAAGCCAATGAGTCATTCGACCGCGCCCCCACTTAGAGGAAGTTGGAGATTATACGGAGCGCCAACTTAGAGGAGGTTTACTTCAGACAAGCAGAGCTGCGAAAGCGGAAGAGGGCGTGATTGGACCACGGAAGCATGCCAATAACTTTAATCAATTTAACTTCCTCTTTCATAAACTGACATGTTTGATGTTAATAATTATACCTGTAGTACTAAAACGATAAGAAGGAAATGTTTTAAATTGTAGAGTATATTAAGGAGTTTGTCAAAATAAATTATTTTCAGAAACCACTGTAACTTTATGTTCTACGTTTCAATTATTCATGCAAACGATTCAAATATATTACTCAATGGATATTACTATCTGTTTTATCTTTAACTCCGCGATATCACAAATGAAAGAAACTTTGGTACCTTTAGTGCTTCTTAGTTAACTAAAACGAGAGCTCCACTCTCGCGGCGTTTAAATCGGTCAATTTCGTGTCGCGTATATTGATATAAACACAATTTTACGTATATTAATAAAAACATATCTCCAAAGAAGTAGCCATCTTAATAATGCTGCACCAAGACTGTAGAAACGCTTACAATGAAACTCAAGCTTCCAAATAGATAGCATGCAGCCGACCTCACAAATCGACTGCCTGTGCTTGGTATATTTTGATCTCATATTCAGTGTCAAAGATGTGTTACCCAGAGAGTTGTGGTTGCTTATTTCAACATCAATCATGGCCTCGTCAAAAAGTACATCTAAATCCAAATTTAGAAAGAAGTTAAACCTAAAGTAAATTTCATCGATTTATTGTTACAACAAACTGTCCTTGAGAAGTCCCTACTTTATTAACTATGAATAACCGACAGCAGAAATTGGAAATGGAAAATGAATTTTGTTCATTTACTAAGTAGATTAAAGAGAAATGAAAATTTCAGCTCTCTTTAAATGGTCTTGTATTTTATATTTTTACTTTTTCAATGAAAATTGAAACACATTTTAGTGTGGACACATGGCAGAGGAACAAATCAGCAAAAATATGAAAATAGCATTTTAAAAATACAAGATATAACCTAATATCCTGCTCATAAGATAGCACAATTTAATTTCACATTCATAATAAGGAAATATATGAATGTAAGATATGTATGGTTCTTTATTCGAAGAAAGCATATACAACGAACACTAATAATAATAATAATAATATAACAAGATTAATGTTAATTCAATTAATATGAACTTAAATACTTGTTTTCTGGCTAAAATCAAAATAAAGTCTATTCGTCCACAACGAGAATATATTCTAACATTATTTTAGTCTACACAGTAGATTCTGAGACATTGGCGTGAATAATTTTTGAGATTACGTTAGATCATCGATTCTTTAAATAAACTAAAAAGTTCTTTCACTATTGATGAAATTTCCAATTTTACAGGAGTCAGTGAGCAGTAATTAAAATATTTAATTATAATTTGACCAAAATGATTTTACTACGCTGAATATTCTTGTCTTCATCAACAAAACGTATCTTGTCACTTTCACATAAATTATTCCTTCCAATTGCAGGTGAAACTCAGAACAGATGGATGAGTTTCTTGGATATTTCTTTGAGTTTGAAAATTAAAGTATTATAATAATGTATTATCGTGGTGAAATTATTATTCTTTACTACGATTACACAACACAAAAAACTTGTAGGTTGATTGGTGGTGACAGACTATGAAGGAAGCAGAGAGGTATTGGTTATCATTCTTTCAAAATTGCTCATGGTTTTTTTGTGGAGAACGAGGTTACGTCTTTCTAAAATTCATCTAAACCTATAGGCGGATATAGAAATTGTCCTTCAATGCAAAAAGGACCAATATAGATATTGTCTTATTTCAAAACCCTTTAAGTACATTTATCAATAAACTAACTTTTCATTATGGAGTATTTTCATTTTGTTTATTTGCATGTTCATTTTCAAAATTTGGAATATTCCACATAACAGGTTGTTATGCTTAACATTTGTAATATTTCTGAGACGTTTATGTACTTCAAAGAATTTGTTTACGTACTTCAAAGAGTTTATTACTTACAGTTCGTATGTTAATTTCAGTATCATTTGAAATATATTTATATGTACATATCTAGTGGGGAAAGTCTGTCCTCAAGATATTAGGAGTAATTCCAAACTTATCTTTTAAGATCATCTATCAAGAACGTTTATACGACATCTCTACTTTGTGTTTACAGAATTAATTCGTGGAATACAGGTTTAAGATGATCTTGAATAGGTGTTTGCAGAATATCCGCAGTTGCTCTGTGAAAGATATCCTACGAACTTACTTAGTTCGTACATTAAAGATTATCTCCGAATAGTGGTCAAGATAGTCTGCATGATGTCTGCAGCTAGTACTGCTGACTTAGCCTTCATTATATCTTTAGAGAATGGTCTCTGCAGTATCTTCTCAGGATATTCTTATTTCGTCCGCGGAGGATATTCTGTGAACATTCATAGTTCATACAGTGAAGATTGTCTCAAAATAATCTTGTCCAGTTAGTCCGCAACATATCCTCTTGCCCTAGTCCACGCTTCATCTTTTGAAGATAGTCTCTACGGGGTCTCCTGAAGACAAACAAATTTTGACCGCTGAGGATTCCCTGGTAACATTCGTTATTCATTATGAAGATAATCTCTGGACGTGGTGAGAACAAGATAATCCGTTAATTGTCCTCGGCATGACCAGTAGTGACTTAACATTACTTTTGAAGAGGTAGACGGGGAGAAAGAGCACATTTGTATTTTCGCTTTCTTTCCACTAAAGTTGAACAATCAGAAACCAACGACCTAATTCAGTAGCATTAACGGAAGTTTCGTTTTAATGCAGCCGTTATCCATTGGTAGTGGGGACGCCACGTGACGACTGCAACAGCAGTAAGACTTCACATCAGCTCCCGACAGTATCATATTGCACTTTTGAATTTCTTGTCGAGCTGCGACGCGTTAGTCCTTGGCTGTAGTTCAATATGTGTGGCGGTTTGACGTCCGGTCGCATTAATTTGAGATTTTCTTCTGTGAGGAGAGGGAAATACTATTTGCACTTGTGTTGAATGTTCGTTGATAAATTTTGTATACTTCTAAAAATTATTATAACGTTGAAATTAGGTAAATATTTGAAATACATTTTAGATGAAAAACAACGACAAATCTGTTTATGTCAGTTTGGTAAGCCTCCAAGGACACAGTATATTCATTGAGTTTTTAATTGATGGTTAATAGTTCGATTTATTCCACTCAAGTGTCATATTTAAGGAGTGTAGCAGCGCGTATAACGGTTGCCGACATAGGTTTTACACTAAAGGGATCTATAAATACACGATTTTGTGCTGGGTTTCACGTCTGGAAGGGTGTGAAAACAATGCTGCAGAAACTTGCCATAAAATCACACGTTACGCAATTCAAAGCACTCGAAGGTAAGGGTAAATTTTATTACATCTAACAAAATGTGGAATTAGGGAATTCCTCGTTCTGGCTATAGTTTGTTACCAAATAGCTTTATTGTTGTTGTTTTTCTCCAGAATAAATTATTCATTGATAGCGAGAACGGACAAGTATGTCATCTAAAGACGTAGAGTAGAAGGCTACTCGTTTTTTGACAACATGATACTCACCTGAAAGAAGGTAATGCAAAACCAATTTTACCCTGGTATTTGTGGACATTTCTCTCTTATATATTTATCAGAAAGTAATTTTGTTTCATATTTAATATTTTGGTATTGTATGTTCTTTAATTCTTTATATTTTTAGATAATTCTCCATTGCATTTTATACCATTGTTCGATAATTCGTGTTGTTTAGTGTTTTCTTGTTTTATATATGTAACATGTTCTACAATCTGCACAACTTATTTTATACATCATGTATTATACAATATCTTTCACTTTTTTGTATTTTAAGTTTTATATCTTGATCTTATAATATATGCGGGTTACGTACATAACCTCTTTGACTTGTGTAAAATGTGAATCATATATATCTTTGATTATTACAAAAGACATTATGGAGATTATGTTGAAGATTATCTTCGTTGTATGAACTCAAAATGATTTCGTCAAGATATAAATAGGACATTGATATAAATAGGAGATGATCCTAAAGGGCATATGCATAGAATGAAATAGAGATGACCTAGTAAAGATATACATACGACATTTTAAAAATGTTCTGAATATATCTTATATGTATTAACTTGAGATGATTTTATTAAGATATACTATGGACATGCTTAAGACTATATTCAGGAAGGTCTTCTAGAGAGTCTATGTGCGCCATTTTGATAACCTCAGGATAATCTCATAATATATCCTAGAGATTATCTTATTATCTTTCTAGAACATCTTAAGGGTAAACTGAGGAAAAAAGGTTTTCCTCACTGGGTACGTGTGTAATCCGTAGTTTTATGAACGCGTTTAATTGAGAAGGAAAGTACTACATTATGAGTGTATAATGTATGTTATGGATTCTGACAGCAAGCAAGTACACCAAAAGTTGGTAATAAAATTATGTTGTGATAATAATAATAATTTGTAGACTCTCGTCGCTTAATGCGACGGCCCGACCCATGGAAGAAGACAATGACAGCACGAGAGATGTGTGATTTGAAACAAAAGACAACCTACATTTGCCGAGAGAAGTGCAAGTCCGGTACGGAAAGCAAGAAGAGAAACAACGCCCGCGAAAACCGCATAGATAAGATCCGCCTCTCTTATCCGTTCCAAATAAGTGAGCGTGTCGGAGACAGCCATCAGCCGGGTATCAGTGTCGTCAGAACAGCCATCGTACGAGAAAGTGTTCCACAGACCTATGGATAAGCTGCAGCTGCGGAAATGCAAGGAATGATAAATATCATCTCTGTCTTCCATGAAAACAATATCCGCTAACATTTTGTGTATTTGTGCATGTTGGAGTTGGAAAATGAGTTGTACAGGAGTTGATAAACAAAATGGACAATGGGCCAAAAGCGACAAGGAAAAAGCGTGTGTGTATGTGTGTGTGTGCCGAATATCTGGCAAATGTCTTCCAGCCTTTCCCTGCGGAGTCGGAGTCATATGAAGAAATAATAAACTCTCTAGAAGAATCTTTTGTTACCACTATTCATAAATTATTTTTCTACGAGAGTAGTCAAAAACATATTAAACCACCTTCAATGACTTAATAACGGGAAATTTTAACAAGAAAACTTGCCAAGAAAAGCGTTATCTCTGATAATGTCGATTATGAATGCAATTACACGAGTAAGACACTCTCCCTCAAAAAGGAAATTTTCTCAAATTATTATTCCCAAAAGTGGAAAACCTCCCCATAATGTAACATCGTATAGACCAGTAACTTTACTACCCATTTTGTCAAAAGCCTTATTCCTCATTTTCCACATCAATTTGGCATTCTGAAGAAGCACTCAACCTTTGTTGATGTGCGTCAGGCATTCGATAAAGTGTGGTGAGTCTCCAAACAGGCTCTCCAGGCTGGTCAATTGTCGAGCCTGTGCGGCGGTCACCGCAAGGGGGGAGGATTTGGAGGGTGATCGGGATTCCTGGCCATGAGTCAATCCAACGCAATTTGTTTATAAGCTGGTTTACTCACACTCAGAGAGGAAGAATGCGTGGCTGATCAGAGAGCGAGAGATCTGAACCGGTCGAGTGATCATGGTCCGGCGGTTGGCATGGTGCTGACTAGCTCGGCTTACGGAGGAGAGTCCGGCTACTTCTCCGGCACGGTGTTCCTCCCTCGGAGCTTGGGAGGTCCTCATCCCCTGGGCCGAGTCTCCTGGTGGCCACTGGCGTCGCTTGGTGACGTCTCTGAGGTGTGGTCTGAGAGCTCCTAGATCTCCATGTGCCTCTGACGTCGGTCGGTGGTCTACGAGATCGAGCCTCGGGACCTCTATCTTATGTATGATAACTGACCGTGACTTCACCGCCTCCTGACCCAGTTCAGCCCTCTCTGTGTCTCCCTCATCCAGTTCATACAAATAGTTGACATTTCTTTGTATGTCCTCACCAGCTTGCTCATGCTACACATCTTAGCAACCATATCTTCACGACAAAAGTATGGCTCACCGGACAATTGCATAAAACCAAAAGAACCTTACCGCATTCATAGTTTACTCTGAGTTTTATTTAACATATTAACTTACTGACATATTACCAGATATTTTCAGGTCAAAGTCCACCACGAATATTATCTTTCTATTTAATACTATCAGGAGTTTCCCAAGGCAGTATGGTAGGTCCCTTATTGTACTTAATTTTCACCTCAGATACATCTCAAAGTAGTGACAACTAATGAAAAGTCCGCCGACGGTACAGAAATCTTGACAAGCAATAAGGACCCTAACACACTACAGTTGGATATACATTTAGAATATGTTTCCGAGTTAGTTCTAGAAATAGCGGATCAAATACAAAGAATCAAAACACGTCACGTTTTCGATTAGTAGGACACGGGTCTACCTATTAAATTAATAATTTCTACATACCTAAATTAGAAACGGATGTATATCTTGGATGCATTTTTATCGACGACACCCGGAAACAGGTGAGGACAAAAAGGACAACACAACAAAAAGGAAGGATCTTGACATGAAACTGAGAAACATATACTGGTTTTTCGGCAAAAAATCTTCTATCTCCAACAAATTATAATTTATACAATCATATTAAATCCCGTTTGAACTTATGAAATACAATTTTGTAGTACTGCCAGTAACTCAAATCTTTACATTCTTCAACGTTTCCAATCCAAAACCCTACGCATTCTAATCAATACACTAATATCCAACACTGTTCTACATAATGACTTTAAGGTTCCCACAGTATCCACAACCATTACAGAACTCGTCAAAAGGTGCCAGATATGACTGAACAACCCCCTCAACTACTTGGCCCTGAGCATACTCGACAACATTGAAGAAACCAGAAGACTAAAGATATTAAAGCCACTGAATCTTAACTACAGATTTTTTAATTAAATTAGTTACAAAATTTAATGTAATAATATATTAGAGGTGATGCCATTGGGTATCCTTCTCACTCGTGTAAATCTACTCACAAATAATTCATCGAATATTCTATGACTTGAAAATATTGTGAATAAAGAAATATACGAGACCAAAGGCATGTTACTGGATATAGTGGTTCAAAATATTGTGTTACTTCGTCCTATGTCCTAGAATATTTTCAACTCAAACTTCAAACTAGTATAAACTACAACAAATACAAGTTGTATTAATCTCGTCCATTTAAATTACTTAGATTTCTTGTTAAAAAAAGTAAACTTACTAATGATTCGGTTATATTGTATCCTTATTCAGGACTTATCACATAATCTATTCTCTCCTGCATATTCTAATTCCTCTGCTATATGTATGATCACTAAAAATGTAATTAACAGTGTTTGTTGAAGATAAAATATATATAATGTTTTGAAATGACATATATTATATAGTGAGAAGGAGTGCCTTTAATGTTCCATCATATTTCAGAAGAATGTTCGTGATGTGTGGGAGAAAAAAGTTTTTTTTTTAACAAATCCCGATGAAGAATAGAATATAAACGAAATGTTGGCGATATTAGATACTCATACATCTGTATCTAATAGTAAGTTGTCAAAGTACAAATAATTTAAGCTAGAGTTATTTTGTTACCGTAAGTACATACTCTGATATTCTGAAAACGAGAACTCTATGTGTAATTATCAGAAGTCAAATTCGCAGCACGGAAAATGGTTTGTACCTAACCCAGAAATGGTAGAGGTATTAACTGATAATGGTGACATAAAATACTACCTGCGAATACTTAAGATCATTGCTAATGTCCAGTGTGAATGCGACAAATATGATGAGACGAAAATACATGTTATAGGATTGTGAGTTTATATTTTTAACAATAAATGGGCACGGTACATCAGAAAAAATAAGCAGAATTATTTTTAAGTCAATTAGATCCCAAGATTGTAAACACAAAAATGTATTTAACTATTCCAAGGAAGCTGTGGAAGGCAGATACCAGAATTAAAAACAGAATTAAAAGACTTGATGAAGACACTGCGTCCATCACTCCATTTTTAGGGACCGATACCTATTGTTGGCTGTAAGGTGGTCATGTATAATAAAAAATAAAGAAACGAATAGAAATTAGGGAAGGAATTACATGACGGAAAAAGTGCAATAAAATACCATCTACTGAAAAATGTAATATAACAGTGGAAGTCGTGGAATGTTGTAGGATGAGAACATGACTACAAAAAATAAATAAAAAATACCCTAATATTGGAGGTATTTCATAATTTTACATGTTTTATTCATACCACCAACTACGAGACACGTTTTTATGTATTTTTTTATTTCTTAGAGTCACTTGACGTTTTATCTTTAACTGAATAAAAGAGTTGTGCGACCCAAGACACGCTATCTCTTATTCATTACCGTAATAAATTTACTCCTCAAATCGCTTGTTACTGGTCCGATTCAACAAGACCCAATCTCTTATCTACAACGCACTGAGAAGCAGTTTGGAATCCAGTTCTCTCCCTTCTCGTCGTCTTATTCTCTTTAAAAAGATTACACGAATCATATGTTATTAGATGTATCTACAAATGTGACATCGGCTTCCGCAATTTCGGACCTCTCCCCAGCTCCCCTAGAAAGATGACGCAACCAACGAGTAGCATTTAAGGTTGCTTTTTACTTGCGTAACAAGATTTGTAGGTTGTTTCTCCATTTCAGTTTTTTCTCGAATGTCAGACCTAAAATTTGACTCATAATACTGTCCCTGAGCATTGAATATAATTATAGGTCTCGCAAATCTTTTTCATTTTCGTAACCGAATGTGAAACGTATGTTTTTAGCGTTTCCAACCAATATATTTATTTAGAATTTTGTAGTATTTTCATTATTATCGCTGTACATGAAGAGTAGAACAACAACATCTCGTCAACATCCTTACTTTTTCCGACGAATTCCCAATGTCATGACAGATTCGGTTTATTGCTATTATGAATAGTGTCTCAACATATATAT
>NNCF01126887.1:171985-195815 GCA_002313205.1 Laupala kohalensis
ATAAAAAATAAAAAATGGAAAATTGCAGATTTTTTAGTATTTTAGAGGAGATTCAAAATTTTGAGACCCTATGTTGTCTCTGATAGTATGAAATTGCATTGTGTCATAATATGCGGTCGGTTCTTGGTCTGTTAAGGTGCATCGACACTAAACCGATCGGTTCAGACGATAGGCGAGACAAGGTTACAGTGCACGTTACCGTCGGCTTCGGCCTGGGCCGATCGACTTGCCAATCCGTTCCCGAGTAAAGATCAAAAGAATCCGTGTGGTCTTGAAATACAGGAGAAACTGCGAAGCCAAACCGATCGGCACAATGTGGATCATATTAAAAGATTGACCCACTCTCTACCAAGCGGGATTTGAAGACAATGCAGGTATGATTGTTGTCGTCAACAATGGAGGGTATCGTTCGTCGCCGAGACGCCGCATCCATTGGCCCTGCGCGGCGGCGTCTCCGTTGCCTCAGGACATAAGGCAGTCGCTTCAGCCCATCCGTCAGCGATGCTCGTTCTGGGATGGTGGGCGCCGTTCACGTCGCCCCAGAATTCCACCACCACCACCACCACTACCACCAACCGCCTCCGCCACAGGGCGAATGCCTCAACGCGAGAGTGCATCCTTACGAACGATGGGCGCACGCAGAGGCGGTCAGTAATCACACTTTGCTTTTCATTTTTTTCTTCTCGTGAGGTTTTCTCACACTAAAGTCATAAAATATATTATGTTTTAATTTTTACTCTGTTGTAGGGAGACACAAAATTCAACAAAAATAGATGTATGGAAAGCAGTAGAGTTGCTTCAATTCCCTTGCAATCGAGATTTATTAAGCAAGGAAAAATGAAAATATTTCAACATAGTGCTTTCTGAACAAACGTGAAATAGAACTATCTAGGGGTTTGAGCAACCGCCTACAATCAATTAAATGCATCTGGTTCACATTCGTAGACGAAGTTGACGAATTTGCGTCTATTGTTGTGCAATTGTTTGTAGACTAGCCAGAAACCACAGGCATAAATTGCAGGTCCTTGAAATCATACTCGTCCATGGAAATTTTCAGGCATATTGAGAAATTGAAAACAATCATGCGATGTTTACACTTCAAAAAAAGTGCATAAAATCAAATACGACTGGCGCGACTATCAGCACAAATTTTGTGGACGCACCTTCACAATTCTAGCATTTAGAAAACAAGAATTGAACGCAGGTATAATTCTTGTATATTGGTTTTCTGAGGGACGAAAGATACTATGATCGTTACAGGAACTCAAGCATTTGAACCTTTTATGAACTTTATATGAAAGTTTCAATACTGCTTTATATTGTTTATTCAAAAAAATCATTATAACTGTAATTTGTGAATTATTGTGTATTAAAAATTGCGAAATATTAATTAAACTGTATAAATGAAAAAACGTTATTCCAGTTGATTCCTAGTTTGACGAGAGATCTCTAGTTCCAGAGACTGCTTACGTTGAATAACTTTCTTGATCGTCGAAAGGCAAATTTCACACTGTTCTTTTCTATATTAAAATCGTGTGATAGTTTCTTGTATCAATTTCATTGCAAATATAAGAAAAACATCCTTTCAAAGACCTTTTCCATAAGAACCCGTGCAACATCAAGGTGGTTTCATTCAAACATTAGCTCCGCAATATCCGAATTTTATTAGATGAGTTGACAGATAATAGTATATTCTCTCATAAAAAAACAGTAGTTGTCGTGAGGCGGGCTCAAATGTCCCGCGCATCAGGAGCGCTTGCCTAAGCGATACAGAACTACCGACTGAGCGCGGGCCACGATATAAATACGCGAGACATTGGCGCTCGCGAGGAGGAGTAGACGGAGTAGATGTGAGGGGGATATGTGATTCCACTTCACCTTTTCGGTTAGAATTGACTCCACGGTCTCTGCCCAATTTCCTACAGTTCTTCTCGATTAGAATTGACTTCTCTAACGAATTCTTCCTACCTCACTTCCTTTCGGCCCGAGGTGACTCAACGGTCTGAGTCGAACTATGACACTATCTTTACCCACCTCACAACTTCACAATATTGCGCAAGACTCGCCATGCGCTCCGTCAGTCTTGCTGTCTCATCGCCGAGCGCATCACTCTGGGTGAGTTGGGTAAAGCTATGGCTGTCAATGCTGAGAATGAGTCTGTCATTTACTCCTTTCGTCCTGAAGCTAGTTCTATAAGATTAGGGCATCTCCCACCTCCTTTCTAGCCAGCTCCCCTTAAAGTCGGATGACAGGTTCCCTCCCCGTTCTAACGTGGGAAGACGCCGTCGCCCCGACATAGCCAGTTCGCTTACAATACCTTTCGTTGGTTGGTATCTGTGAAACAGGTGATGGCGAAGGCAACGGCGGTGGCGAGACGTGTGGTGAAGACGGTAGCACCCGAGAAAATGGCAGCGGGACTGTCGATCGGACGAACGGGCCCCGTCCCCACCTTACCTCCCCGCATTCCACCCCACGCCTTACGCTCCCTAAAAGGTACTCCGCGGGGACGGATACCACGACGTTGTGCGAAGACGTCGCCGCGAAGCACCCCTGCACGAGAAAAGTCCCCGAAAACTCTCAAACAGCAACCCTCAAAAACCACACAACGTACGGCTTCATCCCATACCCTTGCAAAAAGCGGAGCAGACCTAGAAGAAACGACACCAGCGCGTCCTCGCATGCGAGTACCCGATTACGTACCTCCACCCACAACCGTGTTGTATGCATCAACCCTGACGCAGGCTCGGAATCCCCCGCATCCGACCACTAGACCACCACCAGCGTCCAGGGAGCAAGGCGTAAGTCAAGATGCTTGCCAACATATTATTATATTAATTCATGATATCCCACCTGTGTTCAATGAACAATTGAACTAATTCACTTTTAGAATTTAAATCAGTCAAATTTATTGTCAATTAACTTTTCTTAAATGTTTTATTATTCAGACTATTTTTTATTTGTATTTGATCTCATAAAATCTCATCGTCATTATAAAACAAAAATTCATCTTCAAAACTTGTCGAATTAACTTCAAGGATTTATTTAATGATTATACGGATAGAAAATTGATACTTCGGTATATCACCTAAGTGTTCTGAAAAGGTTCAATTAATTAATGTGTTTCATGAACTGTTTGTATATGATGATGAGATTAATTTCGTTTTAAAACATGCTTAAGGGAAAAAGGGCGATTATTTTTTAAAACTACATCTAAAAAAGAAGAAAGAAAACGAGAGACCTCATTACAGAGATACGAGAAAAAAACAATCTACGAATGGATCTCCCCCTCACCCATTCCATTTGTATTATCTTATTTTTAAAGATTGTTAGATATGTAACTGTATATCACTTAAATTGAAAGTATAAACTTTCATAAAAGGAAAATAAAAAGTATTGACAAATAATAAAACGCACAAAATATTATGAAAAAAAGAAGAAGAAAATTTGAGTTTGATTCCTTCCCCATTTCTATATTGTAATACTTTCACATTCTAGATTTAGTTCTATATATTTTCTATATATTTTCTATATTACTTATGTTATTACTTTCTTTTTCAATTATTGGAATGTATAAATATTAGCAACCAATGTACTCAAATGATATTTAGAACCGATATATGAGAAAAAAAAATGATCACAAGGTGTAACCTTATCTTTCAGACAACACACCCTGTCTTCAGCGGAACAAAGGAATATTTCTATGCGGTTCCTGATATAAAGAAGGAACCAAACTTCGTATTAAACTCTTTGGAAGAACGATCGAGACGCCGTGAAGTTGTTATGAGTGACTTGTCTTCACAAGAAATTCTGGTAATATGTCTGTTTGGATATTCGATGGTAGAAGAGTGTGTTATTCTCCAATTAAAGTTCTTGTCTATGTATTACGCTACAACTCAAACTAAATGAACACTTGAATACCATTAAAAACTATTAAAATAAACAATTTTCAACACATCATTTCTAAATATTGACCGTTTATAAAATCACATGAGGGAATACATTCATGAAACACTCTCTCTACTGACACTCTCTCCGACAGACACTCACTATACATCGCCATCCCCATACATCAGTTACTTCAACACCTTAAATTAGAGTTGTATGAAACTATAATAAAAAAATATGGTGGTAAAATGCAAAATAAATTACTTAAATTTATTTACGAGAAGTATAAAAAGAATTTGGAGAGTAGTTTCATAAGCAGAACCTTCCAGACAAGGCCGCTTGCTGTGAAGGGAATATAAGAATCGTAAAATTAGTCATCAAGAGTTTTGAAGTGTGCTACTGTTGATGAATTGTTAGCTGTTCGGAGTAGCTTTTACAACGTGTTGACGGGGTATGGCAAACAGGAGACCACGGACCAGTAATTCGGTTGCACGCTTGACCTGCTGAAAAATGAGGGTTAACATTTTTTAACCGAACAGCAAAATATGGCAACATGACTTTAAATGATGAGAAAAAAATGCAACACATTTAAATGTTGTCTCGAATAAGTTGGGCTGTAAGGAGTTACAGAAATACATCACAGATGTTAACATCTCATGGATCCCACAAACGGCCACTTCGCTTTTTTGGAAGTACTTACATGTATGTGTATACGAATGTTTCAAAACTCCACGTAAATATTGGAGGGATGAAATATAGAGCAGAAAATATAATTAAATGGGAACACATGTTATGTACGTTATATTACCCGGAACACGATCTTAATATTACCCAGAAGATAATATAATAAATTTCCCTCGTGAAGCTTTATACACGCTTTTTGTACTGTATTCTTACTTTGTCTTGTTATCATTTTATTACCCCTTGGTGACGTTTCCGGACACATGAGTACTCTGTCGTCCGTCCAATTTTTAATTAGACACAGTACGAGTACAGTTTCTTCTATGAAAGTAAATTATTCATAAATAAATGAAAAGCGTGATGCTCGTTTCCGTGATAGTTGCGACTGTATTTTCCCGTATCGATATTGATTTCACAAAATCTGTTTATTTTCAATAAAGTTCACATTATCTTAATTGCAAGACATAGAAACAAAAATAAAACCCCAGAAAAAATTGAATTATTTTTAGTATTATATGTTTATTTGCAGTGACATGTGAAGGAAAACTTAAATTAATGACATGTGAAGGAAAACTTGAATTGATTAAATTTCTAGCTTTTTTGGGCTGAGTCATTAGTGAAGGATGCGGTGAACGAAAAGTAAAGTACCAGGTGACATTGCCGCACTCGTCTAAAATAAGGCTCTAGTCTTCCAAGAAGTTGGTCGTCACTTTTCTAAAGCCAGAGAAAGCTCTCTTGAACATAAAATTTTAACATTGTGTCCGTCCCTTTTTTTTCTTTCGGGGCTTTAGGGCTCGTCAACGGCAAGGTCATTAAAACCCATGCAGATGTGTAAAAATCCAGTTTCGCACCATAGAGAAGTGACTCTTCCCAGTGAGGGAGTCTCGCAGAATGTCTCGACCATACCCACTAAAAAAACCCCTCCTGAATTCAACAAATATATAAATTCAAAGATGAGAGAAAATAAAAGGAAACAGTTGCTGAACACATTGTATCTATTAAAAGGGAAAAATTTATGAAAATTATAATTTTCAAATTACGGAAAGGAAGGATGAAACGAAAGAAGCAAATTAAAACCCTCCCGAGAACTTGTGGGAGGAGCTCCGATCTACTCATAAAATTCTACAGTTTATTAACGTTAACCGTTTCATTTCCGAGAACTGTTCGTAAATCTGCAGCCAGACCAATTTGTCTCCGTATACTCGAGTATCTTCTGCAATCAGTTAGTAGGTGACCCACTGTCAGAGGAGAGCTACACTCCTCACAAACGGGTTCATCATCAAGTAATAAGAGATACCGATGAATGAGAGGACAATGTCCTATGCACAGACCTCCTCGGGCCTGGCTGACCTACAGGAACTGCCCCATGACTTAACAGAGGATTTGATAGGTCGGAGCTTATTCCCTTCAACAGCCAATCACTCATTGTTCCATTCACTCAGAATCCTTGTCTTGATGGAATTTAGGAGATCCCTTTTTGGACTGCTGAAGAAATCCACGCGATTCTTGAGGCATGCCGCCTTTCCAGAAACATCTGCCTCCTCATTTCCTCTGATTCCCACGTATCCGGGTATTCAGCAAAACATTATGTTCTTTCCATCACTTTGCAGCGAGGAAAGCACTTCCTTGATGTTCTGGATCAGCTTATCAGATGGATACATTGTCTGAATTGCTTGAAGGGCACTCAGCGAATCAGAACAAATCAGGAAATTTAATCCGCGGGAGCACTTTGTTGATCGCAGTGCTCTCAATATGGCGTAGCACTCAGTGGTGTAAACGCTGCGCAGGTCGCCAAGTCGGTAGCCACAGGTCTTACGAGGAAACACCACGGAGAAGTTGACACCATCAGCCTGCTTCTACGCGTCTGTAAACACAAGGATATGGACCCGGTGTTTGTCGAGGATTAGGTAGAAATATACCTTCAATATCGCAGCTGGAGTGTTCTTGTCATGATGCCGAAGATCGAAATTAATCTTCGGCTTGTGCAAAACCCAAGGAGAAGTCTTACAAAAACCTTGATTTAAGACATTAGGTATGCGTATAATCAAAGTCTCCAAAATTTATTTGAAGCGATATCCAAAAGGTTTGGTTGCTCTCAGTCCGTTGTTGTAGAAACGAATGGAAGATGAGTTAGGATGAAATATTGCGTTGTGTACCAGATTGTCGGGTAAAGATAGCACGTGGCAAATGTGTCGTAGCATGACGAGTAAAGAGATGGTTCGCCACTCTCGGCATACGAACTCGGAATGGGGCTAGTAAGGTAGGCTCCCGTAACTAGTCAGATTCCTGCATGGTGGACATTATCCAACTAATTTAAATACCTTACCCGAGCGGAGCTATACACAACGTAGCCATAATCGAGCCAAGATCTTATGGATGCTCGATAAAAGTGGTGTAAGGAGAAACGATCAGCGCCCCTTCCCTATTATGTTTGGTAACCCAAGTAACCTAACACCCAATGGAGGAATTAAATACATTTTTCAAGTATTTGTGTAGGGGTGAATGCATTGTATCATACCTTATTTATATTTTATTAAATTAAAATTTACATAAACTATTCAAGTTTAATAAAATAATTCAACGATTTAAGCTTGAGAAGAAATTGATTTTATATAAAGTACCCATTGACAGTTGGTAGAAGTTTTGTAAGAAGTGGTTTATAGAAATGTTAAGAAGCTTTCATCGATTTTCAAATAATTCGGAGGCGATCACCCTGGCCTTTTAAATTCAAGCGTTGCAAATATTCTATGTGGTGGACAACTCAGATCTGGATTGTCAAAAGACAGAACGTGAATGATGTTGAGTTTATCCATGTGTTCAGCGATCTATGTCATGATTACATATTCTGTTATTGGAATGCAGAAATGATTTCACCAACTCCTTTCCTGTACACTACTACCATACCGACTTCTACGCTATAAAACTAAAGAGATTGTGATAGTTCCAAAGAAAATTTCTGAAGACAAGGCAATACATTTCAGTATTGCTTAGATATAAAATCAGTACATAAAAATACAAAACAAGGAAAATACAAATTAATATTCGGGGGAAAAATACAGAAAATTATATATAAAAATATAAGTTTTATTTTAGTTTTTTGTGAGACACCAGTTAATGCCTTTTAATGCTACTCTTATGTTACAAAATGTTTCTTTGTTACATCACTTTGTTGTCTAAACGTTTTGTAACATCATGTATAAAGTCAATGTTCACTCGCTCTGAACTTTCTCGCACCAACTATTCTGTCCCGCGATGATAGCCCATGGGCCAACTCGGGAAGCAGTCTGTATGCACAGCTGAGCAGTAGAGCAGTCTACCTCTATCTCAGCACGCCGAGCCCTCCTGCACGTACCTACTCACTTTCATATCCGTGACTCAGATGGAACATGGCTTAATTTCAGGCTCATCCACCTTCGAAGATAACGTCGAAGATTCCAATTGCCCAATACGCTATTTCATCAGCTCCAGCAGTTATTACTCATGTTACCAAGCCTTCATCTGGTCCAATACGCGATCCAAAGGAGGTTTTGCGCAACACTTACCGGCACTTCATCAACAAGGCCAGGAATGTACGTGACGCACAGGTTAGAAAAGAATGTGATTCTCACTCATTCGGTTATATTAAAAGTTACAACATTAACTGTCAAGTGGGAGATTATTTAACAAATGCAAGTGGCCAAAAGAATTATTGAAATCCGCTACTTCCTTGGGACCTATGTTCGGAACTGGATTAGTCCATTTAATTAGTTTATTGCCATTCACGTTGTCATAAGCAGTTTGTAACTGCTTTATGATAAAAAATGTATTATTATGAAAAAGAATAGGAATACAAACTAATGAAGCAAGAAGTATTTTCTGAGAAATAAAGAAACTGCAATATTTCTTTGAATATAATGAAGAAATGAATTTGCAATAAATAGTAATAATTACATCAATTGAGTGCTGCGTACAATAGAATGACTTACTCCCTCCTTCTATTCAGGTGATAATGCATATATACTTATAAGATCACTACAGAAGTGATTACTATAATTGTAGTAATATTAGAAATATAATTACAGTATGTTATTTGTTCCTTTTCTTACATAAATATATTTAAAATTTGTATTTAATTAGTCACATCAATATAACTTGAAAATTGTGAATTTTGATAATAACCTGAAACAACGAATGACCTCAGAGATAATGACATATCCAGTTTCTAATTTAAATCACAAAGGTTAAAATGAAAATCTATCCGAAAAACATACGATTTTTCATTTAAATTATTGTCAGCAGACAATACAAAATTTCGCAACCACTATTTCAAGAAAAACCGTATCATCCAGAAATATTTCAAGACTGTTCTGGAAACAAAAATATTCTGCAGTACTCTTAATCTCAAAATCTGTTAAAAACTTCTTAAGGATTATTTTTAAAATATTATAAAAAGTACATTGCGCTGCAGTGTCCCTCCGGATTTTCTAAAAAATTAATTTTCTCTGAGAATGTATCAACAGTGTTTAAAAAAATTGCTCCCCTTTCCGACATGTGAAGACATTGTGTTCAAAAGTCTAGAAACGCAATAAAAATTGCCAGCCAAAAATCTTAACAGTTTTAGTCATTATGCATAAATTGACGTTCTTTCAGCTTTTTAAACGCCAAGAGGCTAACTTACAATGGGGCTAAGATGTTGAATAAATTTTTAAGTAAAACATTTTGTGTCCTTACAATTGGGGATGAATTTTCAGAGCAGAAATTTTCCATCTGATGAAGATTTTCACAAGAAGGTATCCTTTTCATGATAAACCTAATGTAATTTGTCTCGTGGAAATCGATGTTAAAAGACTTTTTACAACCTACGTAACCCATTTGCAACATAACTCCAATTTTTGAACTCACATCACTTTTCCTTCACTATAAGTTTCTCAAAGTGCTGGTCTGTTCTGTGCAATTAGGAGATTTTCAATTTAAGAATTTGGGTTTTCGCTTTCCAATCCTTCAGAATTTACTTTTATGTCGCTTTTTTCTCAGAAATAATTTTTAAATTTAGCTGAGGAATGTTATATTAATTGAATAATTTTATTATGTGAATGAGAATACTTTTTTCTGGGTATGTAATTAAAAAATAAGAAATTTCACACAAGAGATATAATTTTACAAAATTGGAGAGAAAATTACTTTTTTTTAGAAAAATAAGAGACGTTGAACCCATTATTTTATTAGTTAGAAGTGCGAAGTAGTTTTAGAAGCTGTAGTAGGTAAGAATATAAAACTGAATTTGAATCCTTGATAAAAGTTGAATGATACTTTAAGAGAATTTTTATAAATACTTGAATTATTAACCTTAATATTTCTCTTCTTTTAGTGTTCAGAACACATTTTATCTCAGCGATTCTCTTAGGTTCTTCTCAGGTTTGTATTTGCACAAAATTTATGCTCTAATTTACAATGTCTTCTCATATTTTAGTCATAAATGGACGATAAATTTATATGTACTTCATAACTGTATTGAGAAAGTTTCCTCCATTATAAAATTTTCTCAGTTTATTGCATTTATTATCTAAATTCTTTGATCACTAACACATAAAACAATGTAAGACGCAATTTATATTGTCGATAATTGGGAGGTTGATATTTAAAAATAACAAAAGATCCAATTCTGTTGGTGTCCAATCATTTAAAAATCATTTATGACTAATTAATTTTTACGTAATTGACATTTGAGATTGCTTTGTGAAGTCTCGGGGAGATTTAATCAAATAATGGAATTCCCTTTGAACCTTGATTAGCCTAGGGATGCAACCACACATATTTCTCGTGACATTAAACATGTGACTGCGATTTATTTACCTCTCGTAATTTAATGAGAAGTGTAATACCCGCATTTTGGGCATACACCTTCGTGAATGGAAATTTATTTACAATGAACGATAAATTTTAGTTTGTGATAATAAAGTAATGAGACTTCGCATTTTTTGAAGCATTAAATTACAAAATATATAATAAATAAAATAATGTTTGGTATTTGGATTACGGCGTATATTTTATTTCGATGTGCTAGAATAATTTGAGAATTTTCTTTCTCGATATCGCAGTATTTTGTTGGGAAAAATATTTTCAAATTTGTTTTTCAAAGTGAAGTTATTTCAACTTTTCTCAGTTTGAAACCTAAAATTGTTGAAAATTGATGAGTGTTTGTCTTATCGACGCAAAAATGCAAAATCCTAGTGCGGTTTGATCGTAGAAATATGAGATGAGGACAAAGGTGTCAAAAATATTTTATTTACTTTATTTTAGCAAAACAACCTGCGGTAAATTAAATTTTACTATTTCCATTGTTGGTTTTACCAATGAATTTGACCACTAAACGAGTCCTGCTCCTGTATGTTGCATCAGTGATTATCTTCTAAACCTTCAACTCGAGTGGTCGCGCCAGCCTGCATTTTGCGCCAAAGGCACAGGTAACGATACCACTCCAGTTTAGTTTATCTTGAACTCAATATGAATTCGTGGCCAATTGTTCATTAGCGGACTGGTTGAAATGGCATTCACTCTATCTACGACTACGAAATGCAACTTAATGTTGAAGGATGAGGTGGGATATATGTTCAGAAAAATAACATTTACCACGGAGAAAGTGTGCTGTGGAGCGGATGAAGGTATTACTAGTATTCGCCAGAATATGTACTGAATCACAGTTAATATCCTACAATTCACCAGTAATTATAATCTGTACCATTTCTCTTTTTCTTTTTTTTTCAAGAGAAAAGAGTTTTGACTTCAATGAGTCTCAATAAGAATTGCATATTTTTAAACAAGACAGTCTCTATTAACTATTAAAGCAACAAAAATATTGACCACGAATTCCTGGATATTCAACCATGCATTTCTCGTTTCTTTTTGGAAAGACATAGCAGGTAGCTATCTTTTGAGAGATATCCAGATTATAAACGGCTCATTCTACATGTACCTTTTCGAAAACAGTGGCACAAAATGTAGGAAGAATTATTATCATAATGAGGAGACAGGCGCAAAATGCAGATGCTGAACGATTCAATAGATATTTTCTTAGTCATAGCAATTGTTCATAAACAACAATAGGTGAAAAAAGTTTATCTCTCACATTAGAGCATATTATTAGAAAATGTTTAACAACACATAAACAAATCGCACATCCTAAAAAATGAGGTTAGATGGTTTTAAAACACAGGAAAGACATCTTTACATTATAAGTGAAGAAAAGATTTTACTCATATAGTAAAATATATAGTAAAACATAAATTTAACATATAGTAAAACATTATGTTTAAATTAGTGTAAAACAGAAATCGTAGTAGTTTTAGTCCTAGAAATATTTATAGTCCGTATCCTGAGTTATTTTGCCAGATTGGATTTAATGCTTCCGAAAGAACAATATTTCAATTTTAAAATTAACTTTTCAGTCATTATTTACTTTAGTCATCTAATATAATTAATACGACATCAATAAGTGAATAAATTTACTGTCAAAAAGCAGATATAAATTGTGTATGACCACGTGGAGGACAATAAACTAATTTATTCCTCGGAGGCCAACAAGGAACCATCCCACACAAGGGCAGATGCGGATATAAAATTTCAGCGCACTCTATAAATACAGAATAAAATAGTTAGTTATGTGTTTTAATATCAGCAGAATACCAACAAATTTGCATTTATTAAAAAACAAGAAAGTTTCATATGATCGTCTTATAATCAAACAATTAAATTATTCGGAAAATTACCTATAAATCGTAATTATTAAAATATCTCTAGATTGGAGATTGTTATTGGCACATATTTATGTTGAAGGAATTTAATAGTATGTGAGGATATCTTTGTTCCTGGATGCAGGGTTTGATGTTGGATCTGGCATGGCGTGAGCAGGAAAGTCATGGCTATCGCGTTCGTGGCTCCACTGAGTTGGAGCGGCTTCGTCGCAAACTACGTGAACCGACGTTGGAGGACGATGACGCTACGTGAGTGCGCCACGATCGCAAGCGACACATTCTGTGACGCGGAAATTTCATGTAAAGTAAAATTTCGATAAACCGTCACCGCCGGGACCAACAACAAAGTGAATAGACATGACAGAAATACTTCAGATAAATCTTGACTCTAATTTTGGTATAAGCATAAATAAAACACATTTGCAATAAAAATAACAACTTGCTTTAAATAAGTCCAAAAGATTTACAGTAGAAAAGTAATATGTATTTAAGGTAATACATATGTATTGAATTATAAGTTTAAAAGTAATCGGTCATTTCTTTTTATATCTCTTTGGAAATATACCCTATCTTTTTTTTCTTTTTGTTGTAGGATGTGTAAATGGGAAATGTTGCGTGCTATTGAAGCTTATCTTCAAGGAGGTGGATGGTAGGGCTATTGTTAATGGGTGGGCCGGTTCGCTGGGTTTACCAACAACATGACCCATGTGGAGGTGTTAGTGGGAGTAGTTAGTAATAGTTAGATATACTAGGAGCAGAAGGATGTGGATAGAAGAAACAGGTTTCGCTTCCAGTGGTCCCAGCTATATATAATGGGATCTTGCGGAGAAGTTACATTCTTCTTTCATTTTAAGACACTCAATGTACTCTAGAACATTGTTTCGGCCTCTGTGTGACCAATAGTTTGTTTTTCATTATGAACTGAACACTCCGTCAATAGCAGCTTCTTCTACATCTGCTTCATCTTCCAGGACACTCTCACTGACAATAATTTCATCGTCATTTAAAATTACGAATCCTCCATTCAATCCGTCACATTCTAACCACTCGGTCCATACGAAAATACGCACTGCTTGGTAGATGATTACACAGTTGCACAATTTCATCAACTGTAACAGCCTCTATCACCTCAGATTCTCCATCTTTAGGTTGAGGCCAAAGTTTATTCCATCCGGTTTTTAGGTTTAAGATCACCGCAAGCACTGGCGATATTGTAAATGGCAGTTTTTTGCTTCACAATATTAACATTTTACAGAAACTGACAGATAAAAAAAGTGACGGTTCATCGAAGTTTTGCAGTAAGTTAAATGAGCAACAGTTTTTTGATGAAGATGGTGAACGTTTTGAAAACTTTCTCGCATTAAGTTCGCAATTATTAGAAAAAACCTCAGAAATACACCGTAAAATTAAAAAAAAAAGTATCTTCCTCTTCAACACCATTGTACAGTACAATTCTTGTCTTGTTTTGTATCAAACACTGTATTTTTATTTTCTTAAACCCAAAATATACGGTTCTAGTAATGTATTAAAATGAAGAATGTGATATAACTAATCTGATATATTATTTCCCAATAACAAACAAAACTCGTTATAACTCATTCAAACACGTTTTTCATTATCTTGAAAACAAAATTATTTTAAATTTAACTATCTATATTTATTTCATAAAAATCCATAGAAATTATTACCAACCCATTTGGAACGCACTTTCTAACATACAATTAACTTACAATACTTACAATAGTGTTCAGAAGGAAGATATGAATTTAACTTGGTTGATTAGTTGATTTAAATAGATAATTATTGGAGTTATTTTTAAAAAAATATAGCTCTCAGTATTGCATGAGCTATGCATCAAATAAGTGATATCTGTAATTAGTGTTAAATAAATAAAAAATAAATAAGATAATATCAATGGTGCATTGCAACACCTTCTTTCTCATAAACGTGTTCACTTTTCCCATCAAATGGAAGTAGATTTTTTGGCATATGAAATAATTCTGTAATATGAAACTGAAATAATTTTCGTCTATTCCTTCAACCTTTTTTAAAAAATATTTTGAGACGGAAAATCATCCTTTCTTAAAATGTTTACCTGTGAATTTGACAATTTAATAATTGAATCCTCAGATACAATTATTGAATTAAACGATGTTCCTTTTTACAGACTGATTTTATTATATATTAAACAAACCACTATACGTTTTGAAATTCTATACTTAAATATACAAAGAGTTTACCAACAATTAACTCCTTGAAGTTCAACATATTTTATTTTTATTTATCTAAATTCTTCAATGCCTTAGATAACTTTAATGACTTTAAATAACATTTTGTATTATGGTTCTATCTATGCCATTTCTGTTTCTCTGAATATAACTTCTGTATTTTTTACCGCTTAATGTGATTTTTTATAATAATAATAATAAATTTATTGTCAAAAAAGCAGTACAAACTGCATATGACCACGTTGAAGGCAATTATTACCAACCTTTTTATACCTTTCATATTCTGTGATTCCATGCCTTTGTACTCAAACTGTAAATATTCTGTGTTATTGTAGTAGCTATGTCTTATTCCTTGATTTTGTACATGATCCATGTATTCCATACTCTGCGATTTGTCTCTTTTTCTTATTCCTAGCATGAAAAACCGTCACAATAATTGTTTGTCAGTATTTGCCTGATGATGGACCACAGTGGGCGTTCATGCGTTGTGTAGTTTCTTTAATATATATTAAATCCAGTCTGTGAATATAAGGTCGCTTAATTCATTAATTGAAGTTACGCAGACGTAATTACAAAATGAATCCTTCGAGTTTGAGTGAAATTATTCAGAGAATTCTCAAAACATAATGTCTCAAAAAATGCTAAAAATATACCTCTACTGTACATTTGCATTACATCTATTCTACTTCTTAGTGTCAGTGAAAACCAACATTATTGTATTTACAGAACTTTCGACACTGACTCTCGAGCTCAGAAACCATTGGTTGCTTACTACAACACCCCTACAGCAAGAAGATACCCCAGTGACAGGAGCAATGCATCTAGTCAAGACAGTAGGGTAAGCATCACTCATAACAACTTTTTTGCATCTTAGAGTGAGATCGCAACCTTTCTTCTCTCTCCTCACCTTCCTTAGTTCTCTCTTCCCAATGGTTCTTTTTTAGTCTGACATTTGAATTCTCAAAGTTTCTTTGAAAATCGTTTTCGCCTAAAATTAATTTTCTACGGCATCGTTGATTTGTGTTTGGTTAATACACAGTACGTAGTATCCTATAGTATACGGGATTAAAATGTTGTAATATATGTCTGCTAATTGGTTTGATCTTCAAGTTTTTTCGATGTCTTGACTTGAAAACAGGAATATTAGTAATATATTATATTTTTCTATATCGCTCATCTTATCATTTTATTCCAGGTATATTTCAATTTATTTATGAAATGTTTACAAATGAAAATAAAACATGGATTACTTGGTGGTCTGTAGTTGATCAATATTTGGTTTCTTTACAAATCTTTATTGGGCTTATTTATGACTATTAAGGTGCAACAGGTCAAGGAGTTGGATTTACTATGTCATACTATGTAACACACAGAACTTATAGTCTATGTATTACATCTAAAATTATTGAATGTTTTGAATTGAAAATCAAATTTCTTTCCTATATCATTATCCTAATTCTTATTCACTATTGACCTTGTGTATAGGTCGGGTTTCATTACTATCATTGCGATGTTACTGATCCGTAAACCACAAGGAAGTTAAATGCTGTCACTATGTAACCGGTGTTTCCTGTCTTACGCTCTTTATTTATAATTTTTAGAAAAAATTCCCATCACTTAAAGCTAGTTGAACTAGATCAAGGAATACATTTGTCCTACCGACAATCATTGATATTCATAAGGTCCATTATGCTACAATAACAATAACAATAACAAGCGTACATGAATTTTTATATCAAAACCCTTTCTACCATGTACAGAATCATTAAAATGGGACATTTTAGTAGCACAGACACAACGTTTAAAGCATATTAAATAAATACACAACTATTTTGATTACTTTTTAGGCTGCTTTCGAGGCATGCAAACTCTACTAGCCTCTACGATCCATTACTGTACATATTTTCAGTACAACATGCAAAGCATTTATTACGAACCCTACTCATAAACAAAGTAGATAAAATAGTAAAACCCCAATGTAATATCGTACAGTTGCGACATACCATACATATTTTCTATGCTGGTCTTGCATTTGGCGACTGTAGTCCTTCTTCCTTCTATTCTTCGGCGAGCACTAGCGGCGATTGGGAATTAAAAGTGGGGAGGTAAAAAAATATTGACAATTTTCATTTACATGATTCACTAGGTACGATTTAGATGATGAAAATAATCAAACTAAAGGCAGTTGGTGACTATCAAATCAGGGATGATATTTTTTTTAATTCTCAGTTTTAGTCAATGAATTCTTTATCTTTCCTTAAAAAATTGGGGGAGGGCGGCTTCCTCCCTACGCCCCCCCTAATCGCCGCCATTGTCGGCGAGTATCACTGACTCATCACTATGTTCGTTCAATACGACATCCACTCACGATTTCGTAGGCGACACTGCACCGAGCTGCAATTTATTGTCTTTATTGTCGCGATTGTGTGAAACTAGACTGTGGTATTACTACAATTTTTACTTTGTTCATGTGTAATAAACGCTTTACGTGCTTTGCTACAAGTTCGTTCAGCAATGGCTCGTAGAGTCTACATGGCTCGATAGATACCTAAAAAGTAATCACAGTAGTTACGGGTGTATTGAATTCCTTACATCGTATCGCTTGATAAATAAACTTCAGGTACTTTTTTTCTTGTGATCATGTTCAATGCAATTACGATGGTTATAGCTATACTAGTGCGGTAGCATAGTACCGCTGCGTGCGACAATTGCGTGAAATCTTCTCGTGTCTGTGGTTCCTTTGCCAATAGACGGGCCGCCCGTCCACTCACGCCGCCATTGCGGAGCGCCCTCCCGCGAAAGGTGCTCTTAAGCTGGGCAGACCCAAAGACAGCGATCTGCGCATCAGTGGGCGCAAGAAATCAGTGCAAATCGTGACGCCACCAAAGACACCTCTCCATACGTCATCATCTACTATAGGCATCGATTCCTCCATGATACAGCCTCCTATACCCAAACGCTTGATGACGCCACTACAAGCGTCACCCGCCAGGTACAAGACCAAGAACATATGTTCAAGGCTTCCCAGATCGTAGTGATATCAAGTATTTTTGGTTAATTCTTTTCTACCAGTTAATGAAGGAAATAAGTAAATAAATATTTGTTGTGAAAAAGAGTTACAAATTGAGATTAACCCCGCGGAGAACAATAAATTAATTTTCCAGAAATCGAAGGATCCAAGACAGTGGTGGATTTAACATTTGTGAGTTTCAAGGCAAACTCCCAACATATACCTTCCCCTACACAATAATGTTCAAATAAGTTATCTGCTTGTTGGAATATCTAAAAGGAATTATTTCCAGGAGATAATAATAGTACAGTTATTCAACTGAGCCAAAGTTACATACTGATAAAAGTAAACTATTATAAATGAAAAACAAAATGGAAATTACCTTTGTTCCAAACAGATAGTTATCAACTAATGTCTTTCGCAATATTACTTGATGTAAATTCTGGAGCAAAAATGTTGTTGTAAAATGTCATAAAGTAAATCTTAAAAATAGAACGTATTATCCTCTTCGAGGTAATTCCCAATATTTTCGCTGAATTTTTGACAATTATTTGTTTGCTGCGTCGTTATTTCAACTTCGTGGGACATTCCGATATTATCTCGTTAAGACGTGCGTGGAATTTTCATTTCCAACAGAGAAGTCTCTTCCCTTTCAGGTACAAAACGCCTCATGTAGGAAAGGAAGAGGATGTGGATCAGGTGCTGGGGAGGACGATCAGAGATACTAGACCCACTACCAGCGCCCCTAGTGATTCATTACGATCAACATTGCAAAAAAGGTAGCTATGGAGGATTGTAAATTGCTTCTATTACTTTCTCCACTGTTACAGGCCAATTAATGGGAGTCGAAAAAGTCCTGGAAATCATTTGAAGTTAGAAAGTAGTACTATCGAGTAAAAATCAAAGACCTCCCATATGAAGGATCGTAGAGATGTTTTAAAAAAGTTGCCATATCGGCTCCTATTAGTCGCAAAATATTATTTTTCTATATTTGCGTAAAATTGTCAGATTTTAAGTTGTCAAAATTATCAGTTTACATAACTAATAGCGGAGAGTTCAGCTTAAATTGTTTGGAAGGTAAAAATACTCTTATTTTAATAAAAATATGTATGTTATATTAACTAATCCTTTGCGAACTCAAGGGTCTTACAAAGCCATACCACTTTGGTTGAGGTTTATACAATTATTTTTGGCTAAATGCGACAATTGTTGACAAAAACGCCAGACTAAATAATTATATGTAGGTATTTCAGCTACAAATCAACATATAGTGCCCATAGGAATATCATTGACATTGCTAGTGCAAGGACAATTTTTTAATATCATACAAATATTAGCTTTTTGATATAATTTTTGTAAAAAGCAAAATCTTTTTTAAATTATCTTGAAAAAACTAATTAAAATATTCGAACCTACAGCGTTTATGACCTTTAGACCAATATCTCGCTTATTTGATGTTTTTATGTATGATTAATAACTGAATAATTAGATCAAAATGAAACATGAAATAGAACGCAAGTTACTGTCAATCGAAAAAAATATGTATTTTGCCAAAACGGCTTTCGACAATATAGCTTGTCAACTTCAGTGGCCATAACTTGCATTCATTTTAAGTTAAAACCAAATACGCCACCATAACCAAATTGTAACTAGAAACATGAAAATCACAAATTTCGCACTTATTGGAAAAAAAAGAAGAAGAAAAGTGACTGCCTTCACTATGCTTCAAAGGATGTGGGTATTCGTATTTTAAAAGATAGAATTACACCCTACATTCCAAACATTTTCCGTAACCTATTATTGGTAAGATTCCCCGTTGCCTATTGTCTGGGTCATGGCATATAGTCGTACAGATGAAGACAGACACACTTTGACGTTGTTGAGAAATTTCTTATCTCTTGCAATAGGTGTTTCTCAGAAAATTAAGCCCCTGGCTTACTGGCACAAAAACTACCTTTTACTTTCTGCTTCAAACATGTTAAGGTTTCGTCAAAGTATAGCAGTCGATCATTCTATCGCTGTAGAAAGAAAAATATCCAAGCAATTACTCAATTATCTGCTCACTCTGAGACCCAATAGAGGAATGACTCTATTCAGTGCTCACAGTCACCTGCCTTTCGAAGACTACTGCGTACCCGAAACTACATTCCGTCATCCGTGGTGACTACTATAACAATGCAATCTTTATCGTGGCTAAATATAATTACAATTTTTTCTTTACTATCCTCCAACTTTTATTTCAATCTTTTCTAATTTTTAAGGTAGTATTTCATCCAAACTTAAAAATTTTACTTACACATAGATTTTATTCAATTTATGCACGTGTTGATATTATGACTGTCAACCAGTGAAAATAACATAATGTTTTACTGCATTCCCGGACACGTGGGAATCAGAGGAAACGAGGAAGCAGAAGTTTCGGCAAAAGCGGCATGCCTCAAGAATCGCGTGGATTTCTTAACGATTCCAAAACGAGATCTCATGAACTTTTCAACAAAGTTTTGCAAGTTATTTCAATTTGAATTTAGCCTAATCTCTTAAGGGATTTCACGATTTTTCATCTTCTAGGAAAAAACACAATATGATCATGTGATGCAAATGCGTAAAACTTGTTGATATTATGCACTGGTATTGTTAAGTAAAGAAACTCTATGACTATCAGAGGCTCTGAAATGAAATATACGATACCAAAATTTTTATATATTTTTTTGTGTGATGAAATTAAACTTTATCAAATTCTAGACATAAAGAAATTATTTCACCAATTTAAATTCCCCTATTTTCATTTTTCGTACCAAAAATATTTATTTCAGTGTACTCTTCCGGATGAAATATCTTCACTTTAACACATTTCGTAAGTCGAGATATTCGTAGAATACAAGCAATCATAAATGTATTGACTCTTAGGGAAACTAATGAAGAGAAGAAGTTAAAAGTTAAGTTTTAGATAAGAAATTGCTTCATCTTAAAATTCTTAGCTTTTGTAGTAAAAATTCAGACCACACTTAATCTATATAGTTTAAACTATACATAAGAAAATTTTCGAGTTGAATTTTTATTTTGGTGGTTAAGTGAAAATAATTGAATATACTGAAAATTGCATACAGAGAAGAAACATGATTAGAATAATAGTATATGTTGTTGTCTCATTGTCTGTGATGAAACTTCGATAGCGGACTACTGGGCTGATACGCGTACATTATATACAATTAGACTAGTCCGCAGAGTTTCAAGGCACGGTGAAGACATTTACTAGGGATAAAACTGCAAGGGACTCTGGATTGAAGAACATAGCGATAAGCACTGTAAGAGTATTAAGGCGAGTCTGCGTTCTTTTCCCAACGGAGCCATGAATATACTTCTCGCTCACTATTCTGGAAGACCTGTGCTCATGAGCTCACTTATCATATTTTAATAAGCGGTGAACAAGTAAATCATCAGGGAGTGGGTGCCGCCCAACAGGCATTTGTTTCGGACAGTGTAGGCGACCTAGGGTGTTATCAAATATGGTTTAGTTCACTCAATTTGTTACTGTTCTGTTTCTTGTAATGTTATAGAGTTATTTACTTAGTTACACCTGGAAGATCCTTTATCTGTATCTTTCGAATCATTCACTTATTTATTAATAAATTCGTATTTATTTCTATGGCATGCAATGGGCGCAGGTATGCTCAAAAATAAATTTTATTCCAGTATTTCCTTAAGTAGATGACTCGTGAGGGAAGTACAATAATTTCCTTTTCTCACAGCTACCGAAAACACAATTTGGGTGAATGGAAAAACTTCATAAATTTTGAGTTTGTACGAAAACTAATGATCAATTTAAAAGAGTGATATCAAATTGACTGGATCAGATATTATCCAAGAGCACTGAAATAGAATGTTGAAAAACAACACATCATTGTAACTTGGCCAATAGTTGAGTACATGCAAAAGAGATCTTTGCTTGATGATGTCCATCTTGGTATTTCAGCTGTATACCATTGTACGTTCATTCTCGAAAACGTAATTATAAAAATTTCAGAGATGTTTTTAGGATCGATTACATCAAATGGAGTATAAATAGCAATGAAGTCGTCAACTGTTTGTTGTGGGGTTAGTGCGCGACACCTCACGTCATCGTCGCAGCGAAGTTCTCGTTCGCACACGCGACGCTTGACACCGCCCCCGCGCTCCGTCCCTCCCCGACCCACTCCACCCCATCCCACCACTCGCACAGAAGCGTCCCGCCCCGTGACTCCACGTCTCGTCCTTCCCAGTACTACCACGATGCGACGCACCACGCACCACGCGGCAACGCGGTCGCGCTACAACAAAATCAGGTGAGTTGCTTTCAGTAATAACTAACAACCTACCCGACTTTACTCGGGTGTTTTAGTTATGTTGCACTTTAAATTTTCTTTATACTGTAGAGTAGTCGAAAATGGGAAGTCGAAAGAGTTTGCTTCACGTGAAGCACCTGAGACGCCGTGTAGCGCGACAGCAGTCGAGTGCTTGCTTGTTCCTCCCGACGCAACACACGACGATGAGAGTGGCGACGGCGGTTACTTGAAAAACTAAAATTGTAAAATCTAAACTATTCGTTTAAATTTAACAGTTCAAAATCAGTCTTCATCTTTCTTAGATGCACAAAGCACAGTATGGATTCAATTGGATTAGAATTCTTTCTTTTCTACTTACTTTCTTTTAATTACTCTCTTTAGTTGAAGTATATTTACACGTCTATTTTCAATAACTCGTTTTCGATAACTTAGGTTAACCTTTGTAGATATACATCCGCTATCGGGAACTTTTTTGTGTATTTGAGGCGACCAATATTGTCATGCATAGTTGTCACCTACCTCTAACCGTTTAGGCAGCGTAAGCAAATATGTCTCCAAATATTGATTTTCCCTCGACTTGATTGTCTATTATCGTTGTTGCATATTATTTGTGACACCTAAGGTAACAAAATATATACGAAAACCTTGCCAGAGAACATATCTATGAATTACAAAACTACTTTCCAAAGCTGCCCATATTACAAGTACTGCCCACAACAGGTGCTTGAAAATACGGACACTCTATTGTACTGGGACCGTTCCATGATTTCTGACAAACAAGTAGAGAGTCCAGATATAACCTATATCGACCGGGGTCGCAATGAAACCTTCCTCATTGGCATTGCCATACCGAACACTCACTATAGCACAAAATACTATGAGAAAATAGAAAGGTATTTGTATCCGTCCCATGCCATGACGACTCAGTGGAGTAAGGACAGTGAGAAGGGTGCCATTTGCAATCACTAAAACGGTATCTTAAATGATAGCCATTAACTAGCAATGTACTGCCAGAAATGCAAACTTGTCGCAAAAATAAGAGAAAAAAGCATAAAATTTTGGAAATTAGAAAGCTACGTAGTTTCAAACATTGTCAATTGAAATAGAAAAATTAAACACCTAAAAGAAAATTGTTGATGCATGAGCGACGATTTCTCGCAGGAAGATTCACGAGTGAATGTTGAAGAATGAACGTTCACTCACGAGTGTTTGTTTTAGAAATAGCCAAGAATTACAATTGATCTAATGTACTTTATAATGCAATGTTTCCATATATTCATAGAGCTTGTTCACAAAATTTGCTCTACATCTTTGCGACTCCGAGTGCGAACGAACGCGAGTATTTATGTCTGATGATCAGATATAAGCAACCTACATTTTTGCAATTTCTCCCTTTTTCCAGAGTTTGATCGAGGATTTCATCTCTTGTATATTTACACATTTCCGTATTTTGAAAATATATTGAAAATATCTATAAAAGATTATAATCTGCGTATCATCTCTTAAGGTGAGCATAACCGGTCGCGCCATTCTTACAAGTGGAAAAATACACACCAAAATCGCACCATGACAAGAATTCTCGTCGAGTATTTGACGAAAAGCGATTTCAGTGTAAATGGAAAAAAAATTGCCAATTCTGTCTCGATGACATTGTGATACTGAATACAAATTTCTTCACATTGTCATTTATCGTTACTTATAATATGTATTAATACAATAAATTAAATAATAATAATATAATAAATTGTTATTATAATTAATTGGTTTCATTTTCTCTTAGATTGCGGTGAACCTCACCGCTAGGTAACAGATTAAACATGTTACGTCGAATGAAAATGGGAGACGAGACCGGGGATCGAACCCGGGACCTTGAGCTTTGCGCGCTCATGCGCCTACCGACTGCGCCATCCCGCTCGCTACCCGTGCCCGTCTACCATTCTCATTCAACTTGTGAAACCCAAAGACCTCTGAGGT
>NNCF01126887.1:195842-280726 GCA_002313205.1 Laupala kohalensis
TGGTTTCATTTTAATTATTTAATATTATTATAATTATTTTAATTAAAAATTAATATTATTATTAGTATTATAAATCTAGATACAAATTACAAATTTTAAGCAATTAATTGCAAATTAAGAATTACTTTAAGTACGTCTTATTTAATTACGCAATTGATAACAATATTTATTTTATTGAATACTTAGTTAGGAAATTGTCAGGTTCTGTTCTTTAGAATAATGTAATTATATTTTATTTTCCTTAAAATATTACTCTTGAGTTGCATGTATACCTTCGTTTCTTTTATTAATATTAAACCCGATTATTACGAGTATCACAGTATCCCCTGGTCTATATCTTAAAATTTTTATTTTCAACACACTTTCACTGCTTATTACTAATATGTGATTGATTCATTAGCACTTCTTTATCAATAGATGAACACACCATCACACTGAACAGTACGAAAATGGCTAGGGTGGCCAGGCGTCCCTCTGAATGGCGTGGCGTGACCATGTGTGTCCACTTTTTCAGCTTCATTCCATTTGGACGTCATGTCGTAGCGTGTCCATGTACCTTTACCATCTTAATTTTTACGCTAAAAATTTATTCGGAAAGAAGAGTTCGAAGCATCTGATACCTGACATGATAAGTCATGTTGCATTAGATGTATGTAGGCTACATATATTTCCATTCCTTTGATGATTATCGCTTGTGTACCCTACTCTGTATTCCTATTTTAGTTCTCTTCGTATAATTTCAAATAACCATATCTGCGTCCTTGTTTACTTTCAACTGGTTTACCTTCTGTTTCCCTCTAGACCTTCAACGCCGATTGTCACCTCCCAAGACGCTCTTGTCGGGCGAATGCCGCCTATATGGACATCGAATGTTAAGAGTAGAGGCACATCGCGAGGTAAAAAAGAAAAACTATTTTACAATTTATTTTCATAATTCTCCAATCAGCCATGACCAAATATAAACGAAAGCTTCCGGGACCTGAGTCAATATAAACTTATTTGTCCGTGAAAAACCACGTCTCAATAGACAATACTACCAATGTTTCGGTCATCCTACTGAACTATCAGGTAAGACAGCAACATAGGTCTGTTTGACTCTGACATTGCCCTGAAGGCCACAACAGCTTGGCCAAAATGTTGATAGTTATGTCTACTGAAATGCGGTTTCTCCCGGACAAACAAATATGTACTTGACAATCAAGTTTGCTCTGATGCATCGCTAGACTGAGCACAGTGATAAATTTAAGTACATCTCTGGTTTTAAAATGAAACCTATCCTGACCTAAACGACGGGGTCTTACTAAATGATTTTAACAAAACATTATTCTCTTGTGCAATAGTTAAAATTACATGCACTGAACTACCCAATCATGGTGAGAATGTTTTCAAAACAGTACATATCCATGTTTTGATATGACTATATGGCTTAATTATTTTACAACATATATCGTAAATTGACATTAGATGAACCCTAAAAATATCGAAATACATCTGGGACTGATGATATTACATTATTGAATCCATAAAGTTTTTCAGAAGATATTAATTTCATGTTTATACTTTAAAATAATATGTAATAAATTTAATAGATACACATCATGAAATAATTATAAATTCTGATTATTCATTAACATTTTTTTTTTTATATTTCAGTTCAATTATTGTTTTCTTGCTTCCAGGGATAACTGAAACGGCTCGGAACCGTCTGATAAAAACACTATCTCCTTCGTGACAGCAGATGCTCCCTATTTGGCTTGTCACGCGAACTGCAAGAAGTAGTGAGGGTTCTTTAGAGCATCACAAAGAAGAGTTCCGTATTGGTCCATGATAATTCAAATATGAATGAGAAACACTAAGATATTTATTAATGGAAATATTAATACATGGTAGATGTCATTAATGTTTCTAAACAACTAAGTTTATTTTTGATAATATTATTTACGAACTTCAGAACCCAAAACAGCCCGTGTTGATGTAACATATTACAATCTTTAATTGGTATTCAAAACTTTATAATACTTTTTATACAAAGGTACCGAAAAATAGTTTTAGAAATGAGAGAAAATGGGTGAAATATACATTGTTTTCAAGTAAGTATTAATGATGGCGATACTCACTGGTTTAATAAGTCTAGAAAAAACATTCCCCATAGAGTTTAAATGTACACATTGACTATCTGAAACAAAATTGTGAAAATCCTTTTATTTTGTTTTATTAAACGTTTTATATTTTGTAGAAAAGAGTGTTTCGATATATCTTTAAGCGTAGGTCACAATGCAGTACACAATCTCTCTTAACTACCTATTTTTCCAATAAAGTTCGGAGTTACTGGCGATTCAGATTATCTAAGTACTTTCAAATAACCTAAGTTATTTCAGATACTAACTTTAAAATGTTACAAATGTTTAGCTCAGATAAAAATTACACTCGATATCTCCGATAAACCAATATTAAAAATCAAGAAACTGTACTTTACAAGTTAAAAGAACATATATTAAATAAAAATGAATCTAAATGGTAATGTTAATTCGGATTGTTAATTCAAGAAGCTGTTAATAAATTCTATGTAGAGAGAGCATTACTTCTCACACACTGAAATGATGTACAGAAAAGTGAATAATTGCTGCCAAGAGGTCTTTTTTTTTCGGAAAAACAAAGGACAGGGCCTCTCATTATGGATTGTCATAAACGGAAATGAGAAATCTACCCGTAGTGCCAACCACCTCATCTTGGAGGATGACATAGGAATACTTTTATTTTTTTTTTGCAAAAATGTACAGATATTTTCCATAAAAATAAAATGAGACAAGGAAGATTTAGGATAATCAAATGTGTAAAAGAAATTCAAGCTTATGACAGCATGTTTATAGAAACATTAAATAAAAAAGTTATTAATTTAAATATTTACTCATCCTTTTCCCATCATCAAATTTGGTACATATCCTTTCAAAAAGTTCATGATTACAATATTTTTAATACGATCTGTAAATATCAGAAAAATGTTGAAAGGTGTTGGTTTCTCTACATGATTTAACATGATAAAAGTTACACGTAATATGAAAATTTAAAAAAATATGAAGAGAACATCATTATTAAACATCCTCTACATTAAACAGTTTTGAAGCTATTTAAATATTTCAAAATGGGGTGATAATTGTGTTAATTTCTTAATTTTTAAGATTAAATCTAATAAACGGTTAGTCAGAAAAATCTAAAATTATGTTGTTGTTTTTTACATAAACCATTAGCTCTACCAATATACAAAACATTATAATTCTGAACCATGATTAGAAATGGATTTCTCATGGAATGACCCCAATATGGTAATCTAGGATATTCAATCATTAGATCGTGATGTGATGAACTCAAAGACGATTTTGGATAATTACAAGATGACAAGTTCGTGTCACTCTTACTTCTGGGAACAATTTTTGCCAAAAAATTGCATTCGAATATTGTCCTTACGATTCGACTTCACGGTACAAGGTAAGGTAGATTTTAATTCAAAGCGAGGTTGATATTTCATAAATGCACGAGTTGAATTTTTTTGTGGGGCTTTACGGCTCGTCGACATCGAGGTCATTAGAGCCCTAAAAACTTGTACAAGTAGGGAAAATGCAGTTACGCACTAGGGAGAGCCAACATGATTCTCCCCGTGTGTGGGACTCGACGAATGACTCAACCATACCCACTAAAAACCCTCCTGAGTTATAACTCAAATATCAACATATCTCAAAACATTACATATATCATTTAAAAAAAGGAAGAAAGAGGAAAATAAAAGATACCCTAGCGTCGGGATCGAAAAGAACAAGAGGTGACCAAGGAAGGTCAGAAAAGAGAAAGGGAGGAGCCTAGCACTAATAAGTGGAAGTAATGTCAGACTCAGCTCGGGTCCCCGTGTTTGCCAAACACGTGCTTACTAGATGTAAGTCCTCTGGGGGATGAGTTGAAATAGACTGGTATTTAGGATGTCCATGTCCCCAACCCTCCCACCCCTAACACGAATCAAAAAAAGTATTGTACAGTAATTTTGTACAAGCAAACTTGAATTTTGCGCAAGTGGAGGTCATTAGTTATTAACTATCGAGAAAGGGGGAGCTGAGGAAATATTTTGCCAGCCCACCCCCCAACACGAATTCAAAACTTGAACCAATATATCGTATTCTTTAAATTTTGTATAATTTTTTACAACAATTGAAACCGTTTTTAAACTATTGTTTATAACCAGTAATGATGAAAATGTCGACCCCAAGACGAATTCAAAAATTAAACAATGCTATCTGATTCTTTAAATTTTCTACAACAAATGAAAATGTTTACCTATTGTTTACAACAAATAATAATAAAAGCGTAGCCAGCTCCCTCTCCCCCAATTAATTAAACAAATTAAACAGTGCTTGCTATCTCAGTCTTTGAATTTCGTACAATTTTGTACAAGAATAAAAAATGTTGTTAACCTATTNCGGAAAATATCACCGCCCCCCCCTCCCCACACAGCAGAAGAGATCCACAACAATATTTTTCATTCTACCTTACGTTCAGCACCGTTGAAGACATTGGAAAATAAACGTAAATGCAAAGATTTTAAGATGCAACAATTATGGCGATAGTTTCTTGAATAATATACATTTTATAATTTTGCATTGCAGATTCTGCATTACTATAGAATTTATATAACTTAATTTAGTTTTTTATGTCGTGGTTAACGAATATCCAAATACCGTGTTGAAACGAGTTTCGTACACGTCTAGCTGAAATTAAGATGTAACTAGCAGAATTCTCTCTTAGACTGCAAAACAAAATTTTAATTTTTGAAAAGTAAAATTTCCTGACCTTTTTATGTTTTCATGCATAAATTCTACGACAAATAATGAACACGTGCAATACGCCACTTAACTTACAATACATCGTTTTCAAGGACATTGGTGATAGAAGGGAAACACGTTTCTTTAGTTTCGTCAGTCGAAATCCATATACCAACCGTAAAACTCACTTTTAGAAGTATTTCAGTTTAAATGACAAAGATGACACTATTCGTCCCCGGCCAGTACTATACTTATTGAAATACCCTTGTATAAAGACAGTTGAATCAGTACAAGTTGGCAGAGTTATATTATATGTAAATAATACAACTCAAGTTCTACCATGATTAAACATTTTCAAAAGCAGTCGATACAGATGGTTGGTTACTCAGTCAAAAAGAAACCACCGCGAAGAGAGTTTTACAAGTCCGCACATCTGAAGCTACTTAATTATTTCTTCGTATGGAGATATAATATAGTACATGAAAATAGAAGCAGTTATCCAGATTAGCAAATTATTTCGTCAAACTTTCACATCAAATAAATCAACGTTTGAAAAAGAATTGAACAACAGTTTGTAAAAGTGAAAAACGAAAGACAGTAGTATAGATGAAGATGCAAAATATGGTTTTTCGACAGTTACCAAAAAGTATTCTTATTAATCAGGAACACTTTATAGCGTTAAGCCCGATCCTACATAATAATTTGTTGCTATTTTGTTGCTAATTGTTTGACCAAGAAAAAAATCGGTCGCTCTTGCCGTTTTCGGGAAACAGTGGATACTCCTGTTTGAATTTATTTGGAAAATGTTTTTGTGCACTATTGTCAATGAAGAGGCGTGACCTACTTCCATACATTTTATGTCAAATGATTATTTGTTATTAAACCAATTTGTTCGATTTGTTTCTTTCCACGCATTAATTGGAAAATATAAAAATGAATCAAAAAGCAATGATTATTTTGCAAACATTCCAGAGAGATTGTAAATTATATTTCGGTATATTTTTACTACTCGAATGAATAGAAATAATATTTGCCGTTGCCTTGAGGTAGTGGATACTCCAGCTTAAGTCTTTAGGTGGAGTATCCACATTAATATCTTTAGAACCTATAGAGGTATCGAATTTTATTTGTGGAATAATTTGCTAAAATGTAGCTGATATTTTACGCCATTGGTTTGGCGACGTTTTCGTTATTACTTATTATAAACAATAGATTAACAACATTTTCATTTGTTGCACAAAATTATACAAAATTCCTGCATAACACTTTTTCTGATTCGCGTTAGGTGGGGGGGGGGCATGGACATTTATTTAGGTGAATTCCACTCGATCGATTCTATTGATGATTAAAAATTTTGTTGTTGCAAACTGGCTAAGAACCTGCGGCTAAGCGCAAGTGAACTACGTGACCTAGTTACGAATTAATCTGTACCATAAACAACATTAAATTCGAATACGACTCAAAATACGACCTTATTCGGGTTGGAATCAAGATGAAAAGAATTGTAGTGACTCGTGAACGACCGCACCAAAGAGTACTTTTACTATTTAATATGTACGTCCGTTCGTATGAAAAAAAACGTGCGTTCAAATACCATGACTTGAAATCCATTTTGAGGGAATTTATGTAAATGAAAAATATGGGTGTAATGCACATATTTACAGTAATATTAAGGTAAAAATGTTACTACTTAAGGATCGTGTCTTCTCTTTGCTCTATCTCCCGAGAATTAAATTATAATACTCTTAGTATTGCTATGATAATCTTTAAAAATCAGTAGCATTTACGTTATAATTAAAAAAATAATTGGTTAAAACTATTCGTATTCTGTAATGAAATAAATTTACGAGTAAGTTTCGAATCCTTTTTTCAAAACGCAATCCTGATAGAGCACTTTTATGATGCCCTGCACAAGCGCGTGCGTAATGAAATCTTTTCAGCGTCAAAGAACCGTTTAAAGGTGGGGAAAAGTCACTAATGAGGGATAATTTGGCCAAAATCCATGGAGACTCTTTGTAATTCTCCTCGAGTTAGATGGACTTTCACAGCATCTCTATGCAATATTATGCGTAAAAACTCGAGAAACTGTTCGTGAGTTTATATTTTGATCATTAATTAGCAGGAATTAAAGTAAAAATAATTTCAAGAAATAAAGTATCTTCCCAATCCGTAATTTTTTGTGTTCATATTTAAATCATGACTGAATACTTTCTTCCCGAGTCACTTGAGGTAACAATTAAAGAATTCAGAAAAAAATTGTAAATGTATTTTTACTATCCTCTGTGAATTATTTAGGGAGTGAAGCATTAACAACGTCATAGATTAAACCATAGGGAATAGAAACCCAAACATTTGATAGCTGTCATACGTAAGCGATTGAAAATAACACACCACGTGATACTGAAATACCAATGTTCTTCCACGTTCGGAGTGGAGTCATCAAGCAAGAGTAAATTTGAAAGACTGACTTTCAACTCCACAGTGCTCCGGTGTGTATCAGATCACAAGGACAAAACAAAAGCGCAACGTAAAGCGCGAAGACGAAAGTGTCACTCCGTGCGTCGACCGCTGGGGACAACCATGCGCCAGATAGCTCGAGCACTTCGCCTAGCTCTTGATGAGTATCCGAGGAGTGGGAATGTGTGTGTGAGTTCTGCTAGCAAGGAACGAAGAGGGGCAGCATTTTGGAGCCCGGGCGCCGCGTGCCGCGAGGTCACGGTCGGCGACGCGCGCGCGGCGGAGGGAGAGTCATGCGCCGGGGTATTGATTGCGTCCCGACGCTGCTGGCTCGCGCGCGCGCACCTCCTCCTTCGCCGCCGCCGTCACCGCACGCCGTTGTGAGCTTGCCGCGCCGGCCGGCCGGTACGTCGCTGCCGCTGCCGCGTGGGGTGCACTACGATCAGTCGCAAGAGCGGCGGCGCGCGGCTCGCAACCTCGCTCGCGCAGCGGTTCCTCATCGCAGCCGTCGTCGCAGCGGCAACCACCACCGGCGCCTCGCTCCCTCTCACACGGAAAAGGCTCTTCCGACCGGCCGGCAGCGCGACGCGCGCGTGCGGGCATGGAGACGGCGGCGGCGGCGGCAGCCGCAGCGGCGGCGGCGGCCGCGGGCACGACGGGCTCCGTGCGGCGCGCCTTCCGCGACACCGCGCTCGAGAAGCTGTACCAATCGCACTCGGTGCGCGGGCGGCGTGCCGGCCTGCGGTGCTTCGTGGGCGCCGCGCTGCTGTACGACGCGTACGCGCTGTGTGTCGCCGGCACCGACGCCGTGCTCTTGCTGGGCTTGAGCGGCGGCCTTGCCGTCTTGAACGCGGCCTTGCTGGCGTGGTGCGCGCGCGGGCCGCCGCGATGTCCCGTGTGGGCAGCGGTGCCGCATCTCGCGTGGCATCTCGCCAACTCGCAGCTGCTGGCACATCTGTTCCTGAAGCAAGGGGAAGTGACACCGCGGGATGCGCTCGGATGGGCGCTACTCATCGACTTCCTGCTCTTCGTCACGTTGCCACTGCGCTTGAGATATTGCTGCATGCTGAGTTTTGGAACGTGCGCTTCTTACCTGGTGACAGTGGCGGGGTTAGGACGTGCCGACGCGCTTCTTGTGTATCAGGTGAGGCCACATGTCATCCTGGTGTAAAATAATATACACACATTGCCCATCGGGAATTACTATTTTACTAAATTGAATTACTTTTTTAATAAATTGCTTCTTTTAATAATTGCGTTTTGATGATTCCATGTACTGTCAAATGTTTAATGAAAAGTCAGCAATTAAATTGCAATATCATAATTTGTCTACACTCTTGTTGTAGACAAATGATATTTATTCTAAAGTACAATGTGTACTTTGCTAATATCATATTAGTTGTAAATAACCAATTCACGGTGAAATTTACAGTGAAAATCATAACTATTCTTTTCATTTACTTTCACTTTCTAACCCTGTCTTAACCCTTTCTAACCCCTAGAGTCAATTGAGATTATAAATCACGTAACCGTATACATTCGGAACGAAACATTTTTACCGGATTACATCCCATTAAACGTACGTAAAATTTAGAGGAATTGTCTTTATCGAAATTAATTTGATTTAAGGGTTTTGTCTGTGATATATGCATTATTTCTTGAATCTAATATTATTTTTGTGTAAGTAGAATTTGTACTTACGCCATATGGCAACACTATCTTATGTAGCATGAACGACTTTGAATTAAGAACCATATAAAACTAAGAATGAGAAGGGTAAGGAAATATGAAATTATTTCTCAAAGCAGTTATAGTAGAAATATTACTAATTATCATTTCAGAAAGAGAACGAGTGAAATAGGTTTTAATTGTCAAATGATAATCTTAGTGTATTTTAATTTACAGTACTGATGATCTTCACGCTTGATCCCCAAACGTGAAACAATGAAGGTCACAATATAATAAATCGTATTCGGATCGTTCGTGGGAATCATAATATTTCGTTTTACTTTTTGAAGAATAGTGGACGTTTCAAGTATCGAAAGCAAGGTATATTATATACATTTTATAAGCCACAATTTTCAAATGGCTCGTTTTATATAATAAGACAAAATGTTTACTTTTGAGACAAGTAATTATTTATCAAAACAATAATTAACATGCTATTGATAAATGCGTTTTCATAGATATCATTACGACATCCTAAAATACCAAGATTGTTTAGATCCATGTATAATAACCTTTTCATCACTTTATAATAAATTGTTCCTTCCTCTATTCTTAAAAACTTTAACCAAGGTATATATTTCTATAATGACCTAACCACTTTTTTTGTTTAACTGGAGATAATTAGTTTTTTTATATCATGTTATATTATAACATTATGCAAATATACATACTACTCATGGCATTCCCTGAATAACTGTAATGATACGCGGAAATCTTGAAAATAAAGCAGCACTACTGTCTTCTTTAAATTAAAAAGTTTCAAAGTTAATGAAAGAATAGAAAATAAAACACGCAATAGAAACCGACCATTTCATGAAAGGAAAGAAAAGCAAGAAGGAAAAATAAATTTGAAATTTGAAGTTTTTTAAGAAGAATTGACTTTTGTACTTAAACCCTTGTTGTTTATTAGGTTAATCATGTTACGTCGAATGAAAATGGGAGACGGAACCGGGGTTCGAACCCGGGATTTTGAGCTCAGCGCGCTCATGCGCCTACCGACTGCGCCATCCCGTGCCATTCTACCATTCTCATTCAACTTGTGAAACCCAAAGACTGGTAGATGGTAGACTGGTAGATGGTGAAAGAATGGTAGACGGGCCCGGGTGGCGAACGGGATGGCGCAGTCGGTAGGCGCATGAGCGCGCTGAGCTCAAAGACCCGAGTTCGAACCCCGGTCCCGTCTCCCATTTTCATTCGACGTAACATGATTAATCTGTTACCTGGCGCAGTCCCGGGTTCGAACCCCGGTTCCGTCTCCCATTTTCATTCCACGTAACATGATTAATCTGTTACCTGGCGGTGAGGTTCACCGCAATCTAAGAGATTTCTATGTTTATTAGATTGTTAATATAAGGTTATCATTATCTTATTTTAACTTTTTCCGTTCACAAGAGAATAAATTACGTCATCTAGTACGGATACGATTCTCCAGGTGGTCTTACCCTCACCCATCTCAGACATTATTTAACACATTTTGTGTTAGTACGTTTCGTTCCACTGAAGCATTCCTTCTAACAATGAGGCTAAAGACGGCGTCCTGAATTATCATTTCTATTGTTATTGTTAGATTATCATTGTTGTTTAGAAGATTTCGTCTGGTCCTTAGAAGCCTCAATCCACCCCGGTTAAAATAGACCAGTAAATTCTTCAAAATTCCCATTTCCCTCCTACTTTTCTTTCCTTTCATGTAACGGTCGGTCAACGTGAACTGATGAGAGATAAAGTATCGGTTCATTATCTACGTGACTGACGAAGGCGGAAGCCGGAACTTTTTTTTTTTCAAAAATGAGAGTTTCATTTATGTTTTATTTTCAATTTTTGCATTGGCTTAGAAACTTTGACATTTCGCCGTCTTAATCTCCTTTTCTACTTTTCTCATATCTTCTCCAACTCATTCTTTTCTCATTCATTTTTTACTTTATTTATTCATATTCCTTCTATATCAACATGCATCTTAAATTTAACTCGTCTAGTCCGTAAAAGAAATACTTTTAAAACTTAAGCTTACATCAATTTGAATGCTTAGGTTATCTATTTTCGTATGTTTCAGCTTTTATGCTTGAGAAAGGAAAGGACAGTAAGAGCCTCCACAAAATATTGAATTCAAGGTTAAATAGTGTACGACAGAGTTTTAAACTCATTACTCCTTCCAACCAGGGCGCGTTCCATAAGTTTTAATTACGCGATATTTAATTCTCATTACCGTATCATAACTATTAGAAGTGATATAAAGCTTTGATTCTATTAAAAAGTAAAAATAACAAAATTATTTTTGCAAAAAATTGGAATTTTTACTTCCAGTTTTTTTCTTCTTGTAAATGTTTAATTAATAACATATGTAGTAATAACGCTGTCTGCTACTTACAACGCGTTTACTATTACGGCGCGTTAATAACCACTTTTTCTCTTAACTGGTTTGGTCTATCAGATGTTTCTATCTTCACGGTATTTTGTTTTATATTTGTAAATTTATATGCACGTTCAAATAAGAGACAACAGATTAACACAAATTACGAAAACAAAAATTAGCTATAATAATTCTTACAGGTTTTTCAGAGAAATGTCAAAATTAAAATTTACTTTCATTAAATAGTTGGTTACTTACATTAAGTGTAGTTAAAAAAATAGAGTACATTTCCGAAGGCAACGTTTGAAGTCAGCTCCTCATGGGAGTGGAAGATACGTTTTCCTGGAGTAAATATAAAAAAGTGAACCAGAATGTGTAAACAAAATACTTATAATTTGTGTATGTTTAAATGACAAAATCCACGGTTTTTGGGATCGCTAACTATCAATAAGGCTATAGTATACTAATAAACACACGATGTTGAGTGAGTAATTCAAGGTCCTTCGTTCCGTAACTTACTTCCGATGATAAGAAATGTTCTCTTGCCTAGTGTCAGGTAACATTTTATAAAATTTCTTCGTTTATTTTACTGTAACATTTATTTTCTTACTTCAATGTTTTTATTCACAAAGGAATGAATGACGTTATATAGTACGGATCCGATTCTCCAGGTGGTCATTTATTTTCCCCACACTAACCTCAGGTGAATTTTGTATTAGTACGTTACGTTCCCCTGAAACTTATCGTTTCTTCTAAAAATGATGCCAAAGACGGCGTCCTGAATTCTCATTACCACATGTAATCAATTCATGATAAATAAATAATTTCATTAAATAACCAATAAATAATTAAAAACAGAAAATTTTGCAGAATATTTCGAAAACTCTCCTGATGTGAGAAAAATTAAATTTTTGTCTGTTTTATCAATCAACACGTGAACCAACCACAGAAAGTGGAAAATAATTTGGAAGTGTAATAAAAACTCATTAATCTACACATTGCCACTTCGAAACACTTTTTTTTCAAATAACAACAACTTCATTTCAGTTTTAAAAGTGTAGACATGATTATGTGAATGTTGTGAACGGTGTTTGTAAAATTGGCGTTAAGGGATACATCTTTTACACTAGTTTGTCTTGGTTGGCATAATTTCGAATATATTATTCATTTTATTTATCACTTATCCCCATCATTCATTTGCGATAGATTGGTGATCGGTTGGATAATACGTCTGTGAAGATTTGCCACATCTATCTCGGTACTACACTCAAAATATTCTACCACAAATGAGAAAGGATGAATAATGAGGGAGGACTAGTTAAAGCGCATCACATGAAATGAGACAATTTTTTTTATTAATTATGGTATTTACAAGTTTGACGTAAGAAAAGAGCTTTGCTAATCAAATTCACCATTAACACGAAATAATTGATTCAAATCGTTAGTCTCTGCGCCAAAAAATGCGTGGAAAAATGAAAGACTCATGTAGGTTTGGTTGTTGTCAGAATCAGGTGCCAATCATCCTCTTACGAACGGAAAAGGGAATCGACTAACATGAGAAATATCTGAGACATATGTCATTTCAACATTGGTTTACAACGTGTATCCGTTAGCTGACAATTCATTTTTCAGAAGGTGAGAAAAATATTTTCCATTTTTCATATTTTCGTATTATCATATGGTCTCGAAAAAGTATGGTAAAATGGAGAAAGAAATATTTAAAGAATATTACTAATAAATTGTAACAGAAAAAGATATGATATGATAAACAATTTAAGACAATATCATTTTCTTCACGGCGTAATATATTTCTATTATCAGGTTAATACATTAAGAGCTCCATTACTTAAATAGGCAAACCCGCATCACTTTTGCTGTTGCTGCCTGAAAGAAATGAATTGCACGATATCGGCTTCTTTGAATTGATACCTAATACTACTGAGGAACGTAAGTCTATAATACAAACTTCATTCAAAACACATAGTATAAAAAAATTAAAAAAATTTTGTACAGACTTTCGAATATGAACAGTAACTGCAAGGAATCTAAAAATCTGAAGTAATTTTTTTCCGGTTTGATACAACTAATTAAAATAATTTGACTGTTTTATCTCAAAATAACAAAAAATAACACAATATTTTAAAGTAATTTTTTAAATTCTATATTGTCTTTCAATGTTCAACAATTTCAACTTCGTATTTCTTTGTTCAACTGTTTAACTTTTGTGATCAACTAGATTAACTGCAAGAAATAAAAGTTTCAAGAAGCCTAATAAAAGTTTCTTCATTTTGGACGTTAAGAAATACATTATCTGGTAGAAAAGAGTGCCGTGGGAAATGATGAAAAGTTGAAGGCAAGGGGATAATCCACTGCTCCCTTGGTGTTGAACCACAGGGAAAACTTTGCACTTCTTATGGAGCTGGCGTCGGTATACCGGTCTCTAGTTGACCAACTTCATCGATTTTTTTCTTTTTTTGCGATGTTCCTTCATCTAATTTTTTTGCTTCCCTCAAGTTGAACTACTTAATTGAGCAGAGTTCTTAGAAGTCTTAAATGAATCAATTTATTTAGTTAATTACAATCGTCATATGCATTAATACGCAAATGTCATAGAAAATCTGTCTTCCTTTTCTTTGTGTTCGGACGGAGCATATTACACAAATGAAGTATCATACTTTAGAGCATTAAAAGATGTGTTGATGATTTAATTTTGTTTCATCTATCTTTTCTCCCAGTCGATGATAACAGTACTAAGAATTTTACCAAGAAAAGAAGTTGCTTGATTTGAAAAGGATGTTACTCGTCTACTTAGTCCTAACAAATGACAGCTCCGACGTGTCTGACCATACTGGTAATTTGTGGTCGTGAGTTGGTAATGCTCCATCGTATAGTGTTCATAATTGTTCTGATGCCAAGTTTACATTGTTAATGCTTCATATGAAACCAAGTGATACCTGTCCAGAACTACCAGATGCGAGAAAGTAGTATCTACCATATTTTTTAGGTCAATGAAATAGTCGAGTCGAGTAAACGTACTATAAAGAATATATTCTATTAAATTCAATTTAATTGCACAGATTGAGCTAGTATAGTATTAATAGAAGGTTACAGTTAAAATACATCAATACAGTTTACTATCACTTTACTGTATGCGAAATACATGAAAAATGAAACAACACAACAATTTTTGTAAAACTATTGAACTATTGAACATTTTTGTATAAATATATGGATGGAGGAATTATCATCATTATCATCATCCTGTAATATAATTCAGGCGAAGTAGGTTGGTGAAGAAATAAGCAACCCAACATAATTTCATTTCCGAAATATTATTTTAGTTTTATCGAAAGAGTAATCTTGGCGGGAATGCACACGAAACAGCTCAACTCTAAAATTTCTGCATACATTTTGATGAAATTCAAAGAATATAAATTGCAATTGATACAACAGTATCTGATTGTTTTCTCCTTTTTGTTTGAATTCATTGTATTTATTTGATCATAAATTCTTTCGCTACTCCACACTTACTCTATTTGCACTTTTTGGTTCCGACCTGCGACTAATTTTTGTGAATTGACTTGTGGTCTCATAGAGAGCTCTGTTTACTAGCATACAATATGAATTACCATATTATCCAATTTCTGAGACATTAAACAAATTTAATTTTCATTTATATCCCAAATACTTAGTACCGTAGTAAGGAAAAACAAAATTAGTATAATTATGAAATAATATAAATTATTTTAATATAGTAATTTTTTGCCTAAGTTAGCTATATACAGGTTTATTGTTTATCAAAATCTGAAACTATCTTTCTGATATTTCGTTTAAAACCAATCCTTTAAATCCAAAATTTCCAAAAAATTATTTCAAAACTTTGAAATTTGTATACTTTTAGGTTGGATACTAAGTAATGAAAGACCTAACATAACTTACGTTATAGACTTCCGGAAAATACTTCTTAACTCACTTCAAGAGGAAAATTTCAGAGTATCTCATAGGCTGTATGCAAGTCTGATACATTTTATCTTAAAAATAGCGGACTTCCGTTCTCCTACGTGAAAATTCGTAGGAGAGGTCGTAAACTGTTTTTATAACTTAACTTAGCTCTCTCAAACAGAAATTCGTAGGTTTTCGTTAAATAGGAATGCTTTACCATTACATTATTTAACTAATGATTGTAAGATTGATATTTTAATTGTTAGTGTCAAATTATATTTATAATACAGCGGTAATAATACTTAGTGATAGATTATTTATTTTTATTTATTTATTTACACATGTAAAAAATTAATTCTCCTTCACTGAGGAAATCACTTATAATGCCACCGAAAGTTGAAAAATCAGCTAGTAAGAACTCAAACCTATAAATAATCGTGAGAACCTGTATTTAGTATAAGTGTCTTACTTCGTATATCATTCAGAACGTTTCACATTCAACTTAAATATGAACTAATTTAAAAACTTGTGAAATAATTAGTAATGTGCAATAATGAAAATGTTTTGAAATCTCTTCCGTTCATACCATTCATAATAATCACCGCCATCAATTACAACAACAAAACTGAACAGTATTCCCAATAGAATCTCCCTGCACTAATTAATGAAACGAGTATTGTCTATTATCTTAAACCAGATATCGTGGGTATTTGACATACATGTGTATTCACAATTGTGAAATATTTTCTCTACACAAATAATTGTAGTGATTAATTGCAATAGCTCGTTTTGAATTACTTTATACACTGCACGAACATTATTATTTAATTTTAAGTGGCATTTTTTTGTTTTAAGTGAAATCAGGTCATGTTGGTGACACAGGATACGGAGGTTGGACAGGGAGAAGAAGACGGATCAAAGCTGTCTGGTGTCGGTGGTTTGGCATTTTGCCAGACCGTTCCCTCCAGGTTTATGGATGCTAAACACTACATCTTTACTGTCCCCAAAAGGAGCACCGCGTTACCCGGATAGTCATTATGAATCTAATCTGTAGTAGCCATTTCACAAACTCCAAATCATGAACTGATTTTCTTCTTTCTTCATTTTGCAAGATTTTGACGGTTGACCAAGATAAAATAACATATTTATAATGAATAAGTTTGAATAATCGTGAAGAATAATGAATTATTATAAAAACGATTGTTATATACAGAGTGATTATAATTAGATTTCAACTTTGAAACAGCTGTAAAAAAGAACCACTGCTCTGAATGACCTGAAATTTGAACTGAATGTACTTGAGGAAGGGGGAAGTGGTATAGCATAAGAAGAAAAAGTTCCAAATTTTAGCAACAACGGAATGGGTTTTTTAATTGTCCTGAGGTCAAAATCCTCATAAAAAGCAACAGTGAACTCTGTTGTTAATTATCGCAAGACAATTTCAATGTGTTGTCCACCGCCACATGTTTTCTGCCACATGTTGAAATCGAGAAACAGCATGTTCCACAACTGATCGGAGTGTCTCGAGGGTCACGTTGTGAATGTGTTGCGCAATGCGTGCCTTCAATTCGCCTAAGTTTACAATCGGACCACTGAACACAATATTTTTCAGACAACCCCCCAGCCAGAAGTCACACGGATGAAGATCAGGTGATATTGATGACCAGTCTGATACCCCGCGTTTTTATATTGCATAGTATGACGCTTAAAGCGCCATCTATTGCTAAAAATTAGAACAATTTTTTCTTATGCCATAACATCCCGCCCCCTTTCTCGAGTACATTCAGTTCAAATTTCAGGTCATTCCGAGCCGTGGTTCGTTTTTTACAGCTGTTTCAAAGTTGAACTTTAATTATAATCACTCTGTACGAGGAAAACGAGAAAATCTTTATTGTTACGAAATCATTATTCGTGTATATAAGAAACCGATTGCTTTACTTTATTCAATAATGCACCATTAGTTCTATATAAATATTTATACTGAAATAATGCACTATTATTTTATTAAAAAATTTCGAGGTTTGGTATAAACAATTCTTGAATGCAAATTAGGTAACCAATCAATTAAATAATTCAATTACAGACAAAAATCAAATCTATTGGCAAAATAATACGCTAACAAGAACTTTCTAATAAAGAAAGATTTTGCTGAATAAAAGTTAATCAATAAGTTACAAAACTTCTGCAGGTTGGAATGTAAATTTAAAGTCACAAATTTTAACAAAAGTTTTTACAATTTTAAAGTCACCCATTTTAACTCTATTAAACATGAACCAGAAGATTCGTAATATACGTGACACATAATGAAGGAAATAGTCGCATAATTGAAATCATTTTAAAATATCTTGCACTATTTGTCCCGTATTTCATACAATTTATTAATTAACTAATTTATAACACTCGTGAAAAAATAATTTTTTAATTACTTAATGGATTCTGCTTTTCTGAGTAATGATTTTTTCCACAAAATCACACGTCAGTTACTATTGTCGATATTTTAACGAATCATTTTGTGTTTCTCGGTTAAGCAAAGTTTTATGTCGCAAAACATGAATGTAAGATGATCAAATACTTATGAAGAAATACAAAGCTATCAAAATATTTCTCTATTCCGAGGCTTTTACGGTGATATAGGAATTTCTATGTTAATTACAAAAATGTAGACTTGCCCTAAGAATTTTAGTGGATAAATTTCATCACCAGAATGCTGAATGAAAGGAAGTACTAGGTCGTGTTAAACAATTCAGATCTACCAGTTATATAAACTATCATAAAGGGCTCTAATGACCTTGACGTTGGCGAGCCCTAAAGCCCCAAGAAAAAAAAATCATAACAGTAAACATAACGACTAGTACATTCATTATAGGATACAAAAATGGCGATAGCCAATTTTCTTGGAAAAACATACATTTCGTGTGACCAACTCGTCACTGCACTACAAGGTGTGATATCATCTCAAAAAGTCTGGGAAAAAAGTCTCTTGTGATACAACTTATGAAAACTGGAAACGAATTGGAAACAAATAACAAAAGAAAACGATTGCCACTGAATCAATCAATGTACGATAAAATTCTTTGTTTGTTATGAAACGATTATGTGGACTTCGGAGAACAGAGGTCCAGGAAACCAATTTGAATTGAATGAACCTTTATTCTGGATACCATACAAAGGACTGAAAAGCCACCGCAGACAGCAGAGAGAGAAAGAAAAAGAGATGTCTCAATATCCTCCCTACAGCACAAACAACGGTATCAACCCAACTGCACGGGATTCGTCTTTTTTCTTTCCGAAAGAGTATCTCACAGAGTGAATCACTACATGTTACAATCCAATACTGCCAGAAGTTTGAATGAAATTAAATTTAAAATCATGCTAAAATCGTCAAAGTGCACACTAGGTCAAAGGGAACACTAAAAGTTTACGCTGTGTTGTAATTCTCTTATCTATAATTATGAATCACTTCAGTGTTTGTATGATACTGTACTGTACTTGTAAATGATGTTTTCATTTGAACAATGAATACTGCGCCAACATTAATTGAAACTTCCTCTTTTGTTGTAAATGGGCATGAGCTGAGCAGTCATTTGTGGGCTTCATTAAGATATATCTTATGCATCCTTTCTTTTGGTCTTGGCTGCTACTTCAATTATATATATTTGTAGTCCCCTCCGTGGCTATGGTGTTAGCGCGATCGCTCGTCACCAAGTCATCCCGGACTCAATTCCCAGGCGGGGCAAGATAAAATTTGTATCTTTTCATTTCCATGTTTCAGTTTAAATAGCTGTGATGAGTGAAAAGTTCACCCTCTGCGGTTAACAACCGCCCTCTGCGACTAACAACCGCAGTTGCAATACTCGGTTACTGCAGTCTGGATCCTATCTAGACGCTGTTCCTCCGATATCTGTAAAATTCACGATGTGTCTGGTGAGTAAACTCACACAAAAACTGAACCTTACTGGCACTCGTCATTTGTGGTCCTTAGCTGACCGAAACGAGATACATACATACAATATATCTTTGTAAATTTTAACCCTTCTGTTAGAGTGTATACGACATCATTTCCAAACAAATGCAATTAACGGGGTCATCTAATTCGAATGAAATCAAATTGTAGTCCGTTTCACGATGGCATTAAAACATAATAAAAAACTTCGTTAAAAGAAACAGACTACTAAGTAATAAACAGCCAAAAGCCAAACACTATTGCAATCTACTACTATTAAATGAAGCCACCGAAGAATTAGAGATTTATTACAAGTAAATGGTTTTTTCGTATTTAGAAATTGTGTTTGATTAGACATATATCACTCTCTACCGGCAAAAGTTTAAAGTACTTCAGAAGCTTTAGATGAGATTTATCTACAAACTTTATATAAGTGGTGATTAACTTACTAACTGATATTCTTATCGATTTTGATTAGCCAAGTAGTTAAGTATTATTTTGAAGAAATGATGTCCTAAAATTTACAAAATATTCTGGGAAGTGTTGAAATACATTAAAATTCACTTGGCTTATTGCATAGCTGATTTATCAAATCAAAATAATGACTGATTTGATATTTGGGTTTATTTATTTTCAGTAAAGTATCAGCAAAACACTTAACGGTTTTGAATCTTTTAAAAATCACAGTATTAATTGATGAAATATGTATTTACTCTGATTACAAATTTTCTTAATTTCCTAAGAAAGCACACCGATTCAGACTTCTGACACGTGCTTATTTTTTAAATTAATGCGAAATATATTACCATTGTTTAAAAAATGAACTGTTAGGTCTTATGAAGGGTAAATTTGTAAATTTATGTCATTGTACTATTTCAAAACGAGTGCGAGTTGCATGAATGTAACTTTGAATATATTTTATTCATGATGAAAAAACAGCCGCGGGACAGATAATCCTACTCTTTCTTGCTATTGCTAGAATGAAGAGACTTGAAACTTTCATGAAAGGGTTATAAAGGAGAATGAAACAATTATATGTTGACTAAATTTTGAGTTCTTAGATAAAATCATAAAACGCTTAAGGTGGGAATTGTTGGGAGTCTATAACGGGAATCACCGTTTCCCTCACAGGGCATATTCATGCAACATCATATTATATTTAATTATCTCTCTCACAGGTTCGATACAACAAAGGCTTGGAATGTCGTAGAAATAGTATTTGAGAAAAGTATGGGATACGATAAAATTCTTCATGGATCTTTTTCATTATCTCCTGGAGTTCACGTAGAGAGAAGATGCTGCGCATATAGATTTGATCCAGAGTATGAAATGCACTTATCGAAGAAGAGATTAAATATGGAATAGACATCTGAATTGTTAAAAAGGATGAATTTGAAGGTGTCAACAAACTGTGATAGTGATAAATGAATGAGAATTATCAAGAACTAATACATACATTTCATTCATTTCTGAATTTTATTGAGGGGGTGATTATTTTACTCAAACGCCTTACTTCTTATCATGATATAATTTTACTCAGAATTTTGTATTTATTCGAAAGCTGAATATAAAAATACAATCCTCAAAATATCCTGACATTTTTCAAGAACTGGTGGATAGCATAAATACCTTGACGCCTGTACCAAAAAAACTTAATAAAAATTTTAATGGAGCGAAACAAATAGAAAACATATCATTATCGCGTCGCTGGAAAAGTATTGAATAAAAGTTTCTTCATTCTCTCTCTCTCTCTCTTTGTATCATGAGCTTTGAAAGAAATACTGAACAATTGCTACTAATCAAATTCAATAAAATGTTAATTATTGAGAAACAAAATTTGTTTGTATCTCTCTATTCTACGACAATAAAGTTGTTAATACTAAATTGTTTTTTGAAACGATTACAATATCCTTAATCAAATTTCAACGATGATTCAATGTCAGCATGTTAAAAGAAGAAGAAGAACAAGAAATTATTTAAATTTCTTTTGTATATTACGCCCATTCCATTATTTGTCTTCAATGTATTATTTCTCGCTACTTTCTGCTCCAAAAGTGATAGACAATGCACATATATCACAAGGATTTTTTTTTTGTTTTTGACGGGGGGTAAGTTTATTTTAAATTTTATTGCTTATTTGGTAACGGACTATATAATGTTAAGTAAATTCAGAAAACGAATTTGTATAATAGATATTGAATAAGTATTTTCATAAAACTTTTGCCACACACCATTTCCTTTAAAGTTAGAAAATCAATTTATTTTAAAAGAGACCAGTGCTACTTGTTTCATTATTTTTATTTTTTAACGAGTAAAATTAATTATTTTGGTGTTTTGAAATGTATGCATGAATTAATTAAGATATGTCAGCGTTATTTCATATTCATTTTAACCTTAACTAACATATTCAATTGATTTTCACAACAGATATATCTTGTTTAGAGATTATATAGTTTTAAGGTAAACTGAATAGAAGAATAGAACAAGAACAGGGTGGCAGTTGGAGTGTTGTCAAACCTTCGTTCTTACGCACCCACTAAAGGTAAAACTACGCTGTCAGCTGTCGAAAGCTAAGGCACTTTTGGTTGAGTGAAGCATTTTCTTATGACGGCGGTAAAGACTGTGACCACAAACACAGTGGTGAAGAGTCTGTTGACACTCGAAGCAAGAACGTCAGTGGGTGATGAAAATACCTATTTTTAGAACTAATAACTGGAATCATTTTCACACTTTACTTTCTAATGAAAAATGTAAACTATAAAGAACTCTTCAGATCCTATGTGCTGTATCTGAAAAAAGAAAACTATTTTCAAAACTTCTTGATAATGTCTGGTATTGTATATGAATTGCCGATTATCGCTCTACGATAATTCAACAAAATGAAAGGTTGGAATCAAACTGGATAATTACGTTTGAATTCTGTATTCCTGGACAGCTCATCCCGAAATTATTTACACACAAAAACAATAATGGAGTTCATTAATGACAGTGTTCGACCAGAAGTACTTGTAATAATGTGAATCATAATCAACTGGTCGTGTCACATGTTTTATTGGCGTACTCCAATTTTTTGAGTGACAGGTAGTCACAGGGTGAAAGTTTTTGGACTTCCTGCAGTGAAAGATAATATGCTTTGTTGATAATATCATTGCTATTAATACTACATAGCTTTTTAACATCTTTTGTTCTCAGAAATGATTCAGCTAAAGGAAAAATTTGTTGAAGTTCCATTTTTAGGAAACTTCTGAAACATTGTAGTTGCTTTTTGATAGTATTGTCATAAACATTTTATATAATTTTCACAAATATTTTACCATATTCTCTAAAATGTGTTTCCACAAATTTCATCATTTGATAAAGTTTGTTGTATCGTCAACAAAATCCGTAATATCCCCTTCAAGATACATCAACGAACAAATCAAATGTGATATATTATGAAATAATTTTACCAGGATAATATTTTATATGCCATTTAAATGCCGGGAGAATTTGTTTATATCTTCACGTTCACTTAGTTGTGGTACTATAATAAATTTTTAGAAAAAGTAAACTTAACTGTTTCGTTTGATTAATGGATCAAATGAAACGTACAATATGATAAGGGAGTGAATTAATTTTTTTTTCATAATAATTTGATTTTTCTATAAAACAATCTCTTCCTAAAAATTAAAATCTTCAGTTGTAAGGTTTTATTGTAAGATTTCGAGCAGTTGATAAGTTTAATATGCATCATATTTTATGGCTAATTGATTCTTAGATGACTGAGACTTCCATTATCGCCATATTCATGCCATAGACGTGCATATTTTAAAATTATAGGCTCTCACTACATCTATTCTTATTCTCTGATTCATCACATACAAGTAAATCCAATGAATCAGGGAAATATGTTATTTATTTATAAAATTACCCATTTCGTTTTCTACAAAGCAAGTTCTACTTGATTTCTCGGTCAAAACATTCAGTAGAACAGATTTTATTTCTCTGAGGTTCAAGTTGAACTCGTAGCTTAGCCTTATGTCCGAGACCTCTTGTATTTGCTCACGCTGTGAGTACGACCCAACGTTTCCTTGTTTGACCTCTCATTTTGTGGTGAAGAGAGGTAGGATTTCCTCGCACACACTTCACTGCTCTGATTCTACTGCCAACGTCCTAATCTCTTGAAAAAATTCAATGCTGACTGATTTTATTTATTTCTTATTCACATCTCTGTTTATCATATAAATTACTACACATTATCATATTTAAATATTTGTCCTGGATAAAAGTAAAATCTTCAGCAATCAATAAACTATAAATATGATCAAGAAACGCTAAAGAAAATTTCAATGTTCTTTATATATTACATAGATTTTTAAGTAACATAGAATCAGCTTGGTGGGGTGATATATATTACCTACTAATTTTCCTTAATTTTCTGTTTTTGCTTATGTAAATGCTTACGCGTTTCTTTGCTTATGTATTTCTTCCAGGTATTCTTAAAGTTACTTTCCTGTGTTGTTACACATCCGTCTAGTTCTGCAATTAATGTAATTATTTTATTAATTCTTATTAAACCTCATATTGTGTACAGTTTTTAGAGTAAATAAATCTTTAGATATTTATTTTCACTTATTTTCTTCATTTTTTTATTTTTCGCTTTATGTTATTCACATTCTTCATATTCATTGGAATAAAGGGAAAGGGGTGTATTAGGGAACAAATACTTCTGGATGTTTGAATTATTTTAAGAACTGATTATCCTCTGTACAACGGATTTACCCAAATTATCGTATGAAAGCATCACCAATGCTACTCGTGTGAGTCATTTATGAATCACACGTCTGAGTCGAATTCAGTATAGCTCTCATACATGTTTTTTTATTCACTGAGATACTAGTGTGACATGAAGAGGGCTTTTAAAAGGATGAATATGTGAGTATTTTTTTTATTCTCAATAGCGAACAATTATGATATTTATCGATTATATAGAATAGGATCTTAATAAGTTTATAATACTGGATACTCTACCTCAAGATCTGTCTTCTTTTTTTTCTTGCTTTCCAAGAGGGACAGCGTATAAATACACACTATTAAAGTCGAGAACATGTTTTTGCAAAATACGAATATGGCTCATTTGATACAAAGATTGACTGCTCCTAATAAAATATTCTCAAGTATACAAAATTAAAAAGATTATAACTATAAAATAACAGTGAAAATTATATACCAATGGCACAATAGTTTTACACAATGTAATACAATGCAGTTCTGTGCAACAAGATAAAACTCTAGTGGTGTCGTGTTTCCATTCGTATGTTTCATTTGTTTTCACAATTTGGTAGAAGCATAATCTCTACCTAAAATCTCATCGTCGTATAATACGTTCGTGACTTAATGTAAGCCATTTTTCTTATGCAAGGTCATGGTGATATTTCGTAAGGGGATTATAAAATATGTGTTTGATGCATATTTTTTTACGTTGTGTTCATAAGAGTATTAGTAATTAAATATATTTTTTTGTAAATGTGATATCCAAAACAAATTACTATTGGTCACTTATTATGAACGCATATTTCATGAAATAGTAGAGCTATAAAATACGTCTATCATGAAATGATGATTAAATTGCAAAATAATTAAATATTAAAGTTTACGATAACACTATAATTAACTGTATCGTATAATTGATATAATTGGGAAGGATGCCCTTTTTTGTGAGTCTCTGATATACATACAAAATATCTAGTGAAACTTTCAATTATCTATTATTAATATTTTTCTCTCTGATTTGAGTCAGTCCGGTTTTTCGGGACAACATACCAAACATTTTCACTCTTCATCATCTTTTAAAAATGAAATACCAAAAAATCCAGAAATATATTTTAGATACTTGGTTCAACAACTTAAGCAAACAGAAATATGTCAACCCAATTTCTTGCGAAAGTTATAAACCATGCTTTTAGCGCTATTAACAAATTTTTGAAAACGTGTCTACCCTTTTGCACAGTATAAAATCGAAATATCCGTGATCCCAGAATCTTTTGGTAGATATCTGAATGAACAGTGTTTTCACATAGAAACCGAGATAATGTAAAAATTAGTTTGTAAAACATTCTTAAAATAGAAAATACATGTGTTATTACATTTCTCTCAAAATTACACCCTTGAACTCATAACCCACAAAATCTTTTCGGCTGATCTTTTACAATACAAAATCAACCTCTTTTTAAAATTTGATGGATCAATACTTAATATGCGCTTTTATTTGAGTTCATAAATGTGTCTATCATGACTGCGTCCAAAACATTTTCATCCGAATGTACCCATTAAAATGTAATATAATAAAATTTGTTTTCTGATACACGATTTAACAATATTTACATACAAAAAAACCCAGATGATAACTCAATTATTCAAATTCAATTCAAACTCAGTTATGAAGATACAGGGAAAATACGTAAACTGACTCTTCTCCGAACTCATCCCTTGAATACCGGAATTTCAAAAATACCTTTCTTAGTGACTGTAATACAAAACAGAAAAATGGTATCAAAAATTCATTTTCCTAGTTCTTCTAGTTTTCTCTGTATGTTGATGAATGAGCCATCATACAAAAACGTTTTTACACGTTTCCAACAATGTACAAGTGAATTATTAAAATTCTAGAAAAAAATTGATCTAAAAATATTTAATTTTGATAATTGATCAAATTGATCTTAAGATACTCTCAACAACTGAGGTTAGATGATGGTTGCATATTTAAATTAGCAATGGTTTCATAACTCCCATAAGTTATTAACAACATATTGTTCAAGTAACGCAAATTCAAAAATAGTATTTCTCCACATTCACACTTTTACATCAAAATTTCAAAATAACGTTTCTTATTGTCTGTTTACAGTACAAAAGCAATATTCCATTAAAATATGAAGTTCCTCATTTTCTAGTTTCTCAGTGTTGAAAATGTCAGACAGGGCAAGAACTTCACCTCTTTCTAACTTCACCCTTTCTATTTATTTAATGAATTAAAAGCATAATATTTTTGTAAAAAACTACAAAAAATAGCTTAGTTTAAATATTTTTTGGTAAAAGGTAACTCACATAATGCATTACTAATACTATACGTACACAAATACAAACATTAAAACAACCTGTTACAGCATAGACGTTTCAACAAGGAACATAAATTTAAATTCTATATAACAATTTTTTAAGTACATGTATTTAACTGATGTTTTATAAATTTAAATGACATTTTAAGTTTATTAGTGTATACTTCATAACTAAACACTATTTGTACTGCTACGTAGAGTATGAAATACTTCTTAAAGAAAGCAACCAAAATATTGATGTTTACAAAAAAATTTCTATTAGTTCTGTGATATTATTTTATATTATTGCTCTCAATTACTTTGAAACAAATCATATGTATGTAAATAACGAACAAGAAATTAAATTATTATTATTATTAAATCCTTCAAAGATATAAAACAAATATTTTACAGTATTAATTTCAATGAGAAAATAAATATTTTCCGAACGTTCTAAGTTCTGAGACCTCGACATCCAGAGTATGACTACATTTTCATTTGAAAATAATAGGAAAATGCCCCCCAGGGAACTTAAGTACATGTAAGTACATGTTTGGCAAACACGGGGCCCCGAGCTGAGTCTGACATTGCTTCCACTTACTTGTGCTAGGCCCCTTCCTTTCTCTTCTCTGACCTTCCTTGGTCACCTCTTGTTCTTTTCGATCCCGACGATATTAGGACTAGGGTATCTTTCATTTTCATCTTTCTTCTCCCCCCTTTTTTATAATGATATATGACATGTTTTTGAGATATGTTGATATTTGAGTTTTGAATTGTAATTCAGGAGTCCCCACGCGGGGAGAGTCATGTTGGCTCTCCCTAGTGCGTAACTGCGTTTTCCCTACCTGTACAAGTTTTTAGGGCTCTAATGACCTCGAAGTCGATGAGCCGTAAAGCCCCACAAAAAAAGAAAAAGAAAAAAAAAGGATAATGTTTGACCTCAGTATATAGGAAAAGCAAAATGAAATAATATTAGATGTGTTGTTTATTCTGTTATATGTCTATAATCGTCTCATTTTTTTTTTTTAATTGACATAAATTTCAATCGAAATTTTGAGGAGTAGACTTAAAAAAGTCAATTTTGTGTAGCTGCTGGAGAAAATTAATATACAATATTAGTGTTATACTTTCTACGTTGAACATTTTTGCAAAGTTAATTGTAGTGTATACGTGTTTATGTTGCAAAATATAAGGGAATTAAACAAGTCAGAGCTTCCCGTTCAATTTATTTTGTGTGACACAGCCCTTATATGTAGTTGGGGGTAGAGAAGGTGTAGAGAAGGCAGTAGAAAAGAGTAAGTTGAAGCATGCTGTTCCAGCGCATAGAGTATGACAACTGATGTTCTGTTGGTGGAACGCGGGGTCACGCAAATTCGCTGGTCGTCCGCCTCGTTTATCGTGTGGCATCGGTGGCAGCATGGCAGCCCGCTTCGACCGCTTGCCATTCCCTCTCTTTGCCCGTTGCCACTCCTCTTCCATCCTCATGTTTCTCTCCTTCGATCCCCACCTCTTCCATCGATTTTATGACCGAAGTTATATTCTGGAATTCCATTCGGAAGGTAATTGAACTCGAGGTTCAAACACGGCTGGTTCGTGTAGAAGAACCACAGCAGGACTTCATCTTTACAAGTATTAAGAAACATGTTTCACGGCAGTAAACCTAAGTGAATAATGCATTCAAATCTCATATTATACTCATTATACTCATTTTTTTAACAAAGCGCTAAAATTTAAAAGGATCCTACCAGTTTCCAGTATCGTGGACATGACTGTGCCAAGGATCAAAGAAGAGTATCTTCGTAGAAGACAATAAATCAGTTCTTTTTGTTGTTCATATCAATATTAAAATGTTTACAAATTATGTAAATATAATGGACGTATTATGATATTTGTTGTTCATGTTTTCAGTGTGGATCAGTACGCATGAATAATGTTCGTAATACGTAACACAGAGACTTCTCGGAATGAAATTTTTGGGTGAAACTAAAAGCGAGCAAGTCGCACTATATATCATTTACTCCGGGTGTCATGGGAGATGGCTGGATACCAGTTTCATGTATTTTACGAAAGCAACGAAGTTGCGTTGTCGATTTTAGTTCCCTAACGACGCGCAAGGGAGGTGAACAGCGATCGATTGGAATGAACTAAACAGCGTGAATTATTATTACTTCGTTGCAGTATTTTTAGTTGAAAGCTTGTTCTCAAATTTGTTCCAAGCAAATAAATGGTAAAGCACGACGCATATAGAGCAATGTAGGCAGTGTGAGAAAAGAGAAAATGAGGGTGTATTGATTGAATGTATTAGGGTAACAATCAATATCCATAACAAAAATGGCACATAATATTTAAAAAAGAATATAACACCCATAAATTAAAATCCATTAACAAATCTGTGGTCTTCATTTAATTTATTTACTTCCATACAAACTGTGACCAAAGAGGTTTTGTAAGACTATTTGTTACTATTGTCTTGTATTGAACACTTTTTTTCAAGTTAAGCTTTGAACGTGATATCTATACTTTTACTATAAAAGGTATTTTAATTCACTTTTTGTGTTCACTCTTGAGATAATTTAAATTATGTATTCTGCAATTTGTCATTATCCAACAAACTTAGTTAAATTGTCTAAAACTGTGTACTTGGGCTACTAAACTGTTTAATTTTACAAAAAATTATGCCGATTATAGCAACTTATTGAGCATTGGCGTCTCCAAGGAAGGAGGAGTTAATCTTATATCAAGAAAAGTTCGTAATAGTAATATTTAGTTCACTCATTCATCACCTTACACTCTATGCTATACATAACATGCCGGTTATGATAATTATAATTATCCGCAATATACGCATGATTTTTCATCATTACAAATATTTTAGCCATCCACGTAGAACATTGAAGAAAAAAATCATTTTCAGAATTTGCAGAGGTAACTACTATTAAAAAGAAACGGAACAGGATTCTTCCAAAATATGAACTGAGTAACGTGTGTATAATATATTGTAAATATGGTTTTTCCCTTTGAAATCTGAGATGAATGGTGTATACTGATTATGAGAATATGTAATTATACTGATTTCCAATCGTACGCATGAGTATTACCATATCGTCAGTTTCTTTTCACTAAGTTCTGAGGATTCTTAATCCAAAAGGAAAATGTACCATCTTTATTCAGTTGTCAGTTTTTAATCAAGGCAGCGGAGATGAAATTCTAATTAACTATATAAGAAATTAAAAGTCTCATCAAGGTTCAGAAGAACAGTTTAAGAAAGGGAGAGTAATATTCATGAGTAATATTTAAAGTAAAGGTAACAATCGTGAAATTTATTCTCGAAAAATACAGTTACATAAAAAGTTATTGTACCTGGAAAGGAACTGTTTTGGAGAATAGAACATGATGAGAGATAATGTAAGATCAAAACAACAAAAACAATTGAGCATTCATATTCTTACGATCGTAAATACACCTATTCATAATCCTCGAGGCGAGAGTTCTGGAACGGTAAGAGGCCACATACAATATTCTGTCCTCCAGAATAGGTAAGTTGTCCGACAGCGTATCTGGGACTGTATCCTCCGCGAGTCGCATTAGTGCATTCCGAATTTATAGTATCGTTATGCGTTGGACTATGTCGAGTCCATCCCCCTTCCAGCTCCGACTATCTACCTCTCTCACTCTAACACAGCTGTCACTTCCCCTTCCCGTCCACACTCTTTCCATCTACCTCGCTTAGTTTGCCCCGAATCCTCGAAACACCGATGTATTGATTGCTCCCAGTAGCTGGGGCAGGTAGCAGCAACAACTGGGTTGATAACACCGAAATTGTTTGAACCGGTGGATAAAGGAGATGACGACATGGAGTGGATTGCAATGGAGGGTGGTAGGAGGGAAAGGAGGCTGAGTGAAAGGAGGGAATCGGTGAGAGGAGGTATTTTAATTCCGAGTTCAAATGCATGGATGTTTCTGGTCTGTTTTTTCACGCTATGATATACATTTATATTTTCTGTGACCGCAATCGAGTAAATGTTCGTTTGTACTCAAAACATGTCCAATTCTGGTTACAGATATTTATATAACGCTATATTTATTGATTCAGCATATAAATATAATTCCGTTTGCAATTTGACTTCTCCCAATACTAATTCTCTCAATATTTAAAAAATTAATGGTCTTAAATGTGGTTATGAAGTGATGAAATGTGGATTCGTCAAAAGCACAGTTCAAGAAAAAATATTTTCTCCAAAATTTGATCTGGGTACATTATATTTTCACAACACAATAGTTCTTTTAACACCATAAATAATGGAGATAATATTTAATGTCTTCACTCAATACGCAAATCTAGGTGCCGAGAATAAGGCACTTGTTTTTGTTTTCTATTTTTACTTACACATATATTTATGATTTGAATTACATATTTTTATTGGTGAAACCAACAATAAGAGTATTATGCATATCAACTATCCGTCGTTGAAACTGTCAATGAGGCGCATTCCTCAAATTTAGGTACCATTTTTATTCGCCAGTTTGACGAATAACTTACTGTTCTTTCCTTCGAAATCAAGTTTATCATTTATATAAGAAAAAGAAGTGTAAATTATTTTTGTTACGAATATCTTTTTACCTCACTTCGATTATAAAACCACCGTGTTAGCTTGTGTAAGAGTAGACGGCTATTGGAATAGAAGCATTGAAGTATGTCAGGAAATGTTTATCAGCGTTCGAATTAGCAAATGGATTACCATTATTATTGTTTGAGAAAAACCCCCCTCAAATAACCATTTCTATTGTCAATCTGAACTCACGGATTGAAACTGAATACCGGGGATGCGTCAACACTGGTTTCAATGTGAATCTGCAATACTGAATATTCAACAAGAACGATGAAGTGGAACTAAATTTTGAATGAACAGTCCGGACTAAATGCAAATTCGAAATAGGAATGTAGATTTAAATGATAACAATTCGAGAGCTAGCAAATCACGCAACTTAGGAAACCGCAGTAAATTTGCAAGAAGGACTATGCGTACAAGTACCTGATATTCAACAAAAACATAACAATTTCACATTTTAAAGAGAAACAGTGTAACGCAGAATCCCAATCGTAATTAACACATAAAAAATTAAAAAATAATATTACAAAGAAGTATTAATGATAAAAGAACAACAGAGAAAAGAATTGTATGGTTGGGTTAAAGGATATTGCTATAAGGTTCATTAATTGTTAATTGTTAACTTCAACGACCTTTTTCAAACTAAAAATATATCTCAAACACAACATTTTGTCACTGGTTTGCGATTTCGTCAGGGGATACATAAATTCCCCGCAGGGGGCTCTATGTCCACTGAGTATAGTTTGGTGAACACACGGTCCCGAGCTGGGGACTGGTACTGCGCCACCAGTCCTCGGACACTGTAAGCTTTGGCCATGCTTCAGCGACCACCATTGGCGCGATGGTGGAAAGTTGCGTGTTGCAAAGGGCAGAGATCTTGCCTTCATTGGCCGGGTCGCGAGGAAGAATTAAACCTCTATAAAAAAAACCCTCAGCTTCAAGTTGCGTTACGCGCTGATGAGGTGAATGGGTGTTCAAGATAAACACTCGCTAGCGGACAACCTCTGAGGCAACTGCCGCACCTCAGTTTAATAAGGCTTAGTGGCGTGAGGAGGGGATTCCACGTCACCAGACATTATTTTCCTCTAAACTCGTGGGACAAAATGACAGACGCTTCGATTCCCCGCCTTACGGAGTGGGTGTGTCGCAAGGTGAGTATTCCACCTAAACGTCTTCGAAGCGGTCGAGGGTTCACATCCCTCTCGCTTCAGAAAATAAAATAGCAAAGAAACAGAAAATTTCTCACGTTGTTTTCAATATAATGACACGTATAGATGGAACACTTGAAAAGGTATCCCCGTTTTATATTTACAAAGGATTGCAGGGTTTAGTTGGAACACTGAAATCCATTAAAAGGTTGCGTAATGGGTGAATGCTGTTGGAAACAAACACCAACAGGCAAGCGTTGACACTTTTAAAATGCACTATGTTGGGAGAGTTCCCTGTGAAGTGCGAGCTCCATGCTGCGCTTAATCGCAGCAAGGAGTCGTAAGTTGCAGGGACATTATGGATATGGCAACTGACGAACTTGGGAGGCTGAAAGCGTGGTTGAGGTCAGTGAAATCATGAGGAAGGTTAATGGTGTTCAACAGAAGACCAGTTCCTTCATCGTGACATTTGACTGTTCTCAGATTCCGAAAGATCTCAAAGGTGAATGGCTTAACCTGCCGGTGCGTCCCTCCATTCCAAATCCTCTGCGGTGATTCAAATGCCAGAGATTTGGACATACCACAACATCCTGTAAGGGCCGGGATACAAGCGGAAAGTATGGGAAGGAGGAACACGAACACGGTGTTTCATGCCCAGGGCCTTCAAAGTTCATTAATTGCACAGGTAGCCACACGATGTGGAGCAGGGAATGCGTCGCCTTTCTGGAAGAAAAGAAAATGCAGGAGATCAAGACAACGGAGAAGATCCGGTACGGTAAAGCGCGGAAGAAATACAGAACTTTACACTCTGTATTTTCTGCCAGTTACTCGACAGCAGCGAAGACTACTAAAATAATGAAGACTGTATCCGTTCAATCCGATTTCACTGACGTGTCTACGATAACGTCGTGCACATGCCAGTGCAAATGCGGGAAGANTGGGAACATCGTCAAAAAAGTCGCAAAGACGTAAAATGAACGTCTCTGTACTCCCTCCGAGTCAGTTTGTGCATCGTCCGCGGGTGACGCGGAAATGCACATTCCCGAACCTGATCCAGGAGGTTCCAAAAAGTAATGGCTTCTATACTTCAATGGAATCTTAATGGCTATAGAACGCAACGTGAAGAATTACAGCTCTTAGCGCGTCGCAATTCGATCTGTATTTGCCTGCAAGAAGCACACATTTTACTAGAACACTCTCCCTCTCTGCGGGTATACAGCAGCTTCAAATATAACGACACTACAGGAGATCGAGCAAGAGGTGGAGTTGCCGTGTTTCTTAGACATCACCTGTTCTTCTACAAACTCTAATCCAGTCTATATCAGTAAAAATTTACAGCGTAGCAGCTATAATCGTGTGTTCAATATGTCGTCATGCGACACTTGGAGACTTTTCTCAGAGATTTAATACAAAAATCGTGAAAATAAACCGACACTACTGTCTGATACTTTTTGTAATTTGAAATGCAAGTTATTTGAACACCTGCTAGTTATTGTATTTTACAATTATAATAGTAATATGTTTTTTGCATGTATTCATCATTCTCAAGGTTTTGTTTATTATTTCAACCCCATCCCGACTCGAGTTGCTCTCCTATTTGGGTACTTTAATTTTTGTAAATTAATGGGATGATCGATTCCTTGTTTCATTACTGGATTTTGAGACAAGTGTTATTGGACTTTACTGGGAAAAAATTAAATCTAATATCTACGTACATTATGTACAAAAGTTAAAGAAATAAATAACTTACGAATCTCTTTTTGAACGATCATTTTATTAAGTACTGAAATCAGGCGGCTTTTTTCACGTTAATTTTGTAATATGCCTACAATTTTATTCTTTCTCGAATTAACATTGATAACCAGTGAATATGTTACCAATAATGTTGGAAGTTTGATTCTACTGGTGTTTCCCTATTTTCACTGATATAATAGAGAAAACGTTTTCAGAAAACACCGGTTTCCCATTTCACTCCCTTTAGGGTGAATTTTCGTAAAATCCTCTCTTAGCGGACTTGTCGATTATTTTTCATGTCACCACCTCCAGTGTTGTTGTTCATCTCATGTTGTCTGAAGAGTATATAATGTCATTCGAAATACTGTCAGTAATCTCAGAATAAAAAAGGACCCAAATAACCAACTTTTTACCTTACTTTCATGTCTCGCACCTCCCAACCTAAGCTCTAAAGATATCGTGCCTCTTTGTGATTTCAACTTAAACTTTGGCATTGGCAGTTTAATCATCTCATCGAACCTAAAATTATGGATCACATGAAATTTTGAATTTTTCATATTCAAAATTAGAAACGATGTGTAGCAATTGATTCCAATATTAAACCAGTAGACAAATTAACGAGCTTAGGTCATTAAAATAAAATTTGTTTGTATTCGCCGACGTTTCGAAAAAAATACTTTCTTCCTCAGGGCTTATACATCGTATATTAAATCATATTTAGACAATTAGTTTTCAATAATTTTAGTTTGTACTACATTGATTTCCACACACACACACACACCCCGCGAAAGGGTGCTAGTGATGTCTTTCATCCTTGAGGGAGAAATTTAGGTTTGCACGATATCAGAATTTCACTATCAACTGAGCATTGCCAAAAACTGTGAACTCGTCATCGATAATTTAAGCATAGCATCCCTAGGAATGCTGGGTTTTCATACGGTCTGATTATGAACTTAGTCACTACTAAATTTGGCAGCCATGAAAACTACGATCTCAACACTGATATCGGTTACTTTCGATTATTTTTACATTTTACTCCTTCTCACCCCCAACACAGTTTACTTATGTGATAATGAGGGTCTCTCTTCACTTCAGTAGTCCGAAAATGTATTATAGTAACCTCCCACTTATTCCCATCCCTGCCCCAAGGGTGCTAGGGGTGTACTGTATCTAATGTGGTCCGATTTTAAGCTTACAAATCATCAGGAGTCCTTATCCATCTCAACGGCACCGAAAAATGTGGTATCGATCTAATATCAGATTTTTTCATTATTCCCTCTTCATACTTCGTCTAGGGGTGCCAGGTATGATTTACGCCCCCAGCCAGTGTATTTTGTTCGATAGTCAGACATTTACGTATCACGTTTTCATGAAATTGCTCCTGACATCCTGGAGTTTGGTGGGATTCATACTTGATATATTTCAACACCCATTTGCTCTGTTAGGGGTAGATTTACGTAAAATCATTTCTTACGGATACCTACACTATAAAAGTAACCTACCTGTTTCAAGTTTAATTACTTTATAGTTTCTGAGATTTTGTAATTAGTAAGTTAATAAATCAGTCAGTCAATAAGTGAGTGGTATTTCCGTTTCCAATTATAACATAAATTTAATTTAGAAGGTAAGAGAATAGGAGAGGCCACAAGTTGGAGCTACTAATTATAACTAATTTTACGGGTCAAGATAAGAGGATATGAAAATGTACGATGCCACACGTTGCGACACCAATTATAACGTATTTTAGGGGTGACCCTGGTTGGAGCAACGATTATAAAAAAATTATGACACACTTACCTAACCCACTCGGCAGGGTTGGTCTCGAGAACGAGACGTCCTCTGGCTACAAATTGCAAAGAAGGGATTGGATTCGGCCGGTGATTAGCGTAAAACACACATTAACTCTTTTATAACACACAAACACAGCTTTTATAAAACTTTGGTATAATTATTATTGAAAAAATACATGAATACATCAATTCTTATTACTAAATCCCGTTTGAACACTCACGCGAACGGCAAGCTTCTAATACTAACAGTCTACACATGGCAATCACTGTTTTTAACAACATTATTAACGGAATAGTTCTGGTTAAACTTTCTTCGAGCTGATGGCTCATTTGATGTTATAATAGTTCATCATAGAAGTCCATTTTTAAATGAAGCATCTCAACAGTCAATAACACTGCTACGTTAAGGGTCTTTACCACACTTTTTTAACACTGAATGAACATCGGATCACACATAATTAGTAGAATAAGGTGCCGTTTTTGACCCTTCAAAATAATTACCTTATAATGAAAATGACTCAGCATCAGTCATCATCGGAAGCAGTAGTTTGCGGAAGGCGGGGTAGCGTAGAATCCGCAGCATCGACCGATTTACGTCTCTGCTGGACCATTTGTTGAACCCAGCATGCCCCGGATGCCTCCTCGCGAAGTGGCTTCATGCGCTCAGGTGTCTCCCTCTCGCGATTTGACGGTAACGGCGGTTCAGTCAGCTCGGAAACTTCACCGGAAGTCGGATATTGAATTAAGTAATTTCACGAAACTTCCATCATGATGATGACCTCAAAAATTCTCAGCAGGATCAGAATAATCAGAATACTCTGAATACAATATTGAAAAATCTCTTCAATGGAAGAATTAAAAGTCTCAAAACTCATTCGAATGGTAAAAGTCTCAAAACTCATTCGAATGATAAAAGTCTCAAATCTCATTCGATAGTATTTAGGCAGTATCTCAGTCTCTCAGCTCATCTCTCCATCATGACGACGATCTGTTCATCTCTCAGTCCTTACTCTGTTCGTCAATTCATCCGGAAGCGTCTGCGTTTCAATATTAAATAACAAACTCCCCACCTTTCCTACTGAACTCGACAAGTTTAGCTCTACCCATCACCTACGTCATTCCTCCTTTCTCTCCAACTATCTACAACTAGTGGCTCACATGATCTCTGAATGGCCAAATTTTTAGTGACGTTGGCATCTAATCAACCAATCACTAGTCTTTTAGTTACACGTTGCGTAGCTTCGGGTTCTGGTATTTTTCCAAAGTCATCTAGTTTAATATCCGCACTCTCGTGTCATCCTTCCCTTACAAAGACCCCATTCAATTCGCCAGACGGCCTCCACTTCTCCGGCACCGGAGCTAACCCTCTACATTTCCATATCTACCAGATGTAGTTAACATTCCTTTATCAATATATGGAGCGCGCGTTCACATTGAGGGTCGTGATCCCTTCCCATTTCTTTCTGTTCCGTTTCGATAAAAGCCAGACCTTCTCGAAATTGTTTAAACGTGCCTCCTTCGCGCAGAAGGGTCCCATTACAAGAAATCTTTATTTTCGTGTCCCCTCGAATCTACGAAATTATGAGTCTTTCTATTTCTCACAAGGATTTACGAAAAATACCACAACTAATTGTTTATTACAAACTTCAGCAGCGTTCGGACGCTTGTTGTTTCCTCCTTCCCCTCTCCTTCTACTATTCCACGCGTCCCATTATTTTCGTGTCCCCTTGGACTCCCGAAATTAAGATTCCTTATATTTTTTTCTGGTGAAGACTGGCAAAAGAAATTCCGAAACTAATTATTTCTTGCAATATAAAGATTTTCAGTATTACTTTATAACGTATTTGTGTGATTTCTGTACTCGTGTTAACATGTTTTGGGTTAATATTTATTTTCATTATCATGTTTCATTTTTCAGATACCATGTTAATGTTCCTTGTTATAATTTCTTTAATCCAACAATTCCAATATCGAGTCGAAACATAACGCATTGATAAAACACAATAAATATACCGTGATCGTCAAAAAAGGTCGTAGTTTAAAAATAGAATTTATTCATTTTACAACTTTCTTTCGTAATGGAGGTACTGCCATTCTCCGCTTTGCTTTAATCCTCCGCAAGCGAGGCCAACTGCTCCAAGCATTGCCTTCTCCTTTCCTGCTACCGCCGTCGTTCTCGGGTAGCAGCAGCGATTGCCTGGATCGATGCACACGTTTCTCGAGTGAAGCTAACCACGTTCCACGGGCTGCATGCCTCTCCCGAAGCGGGCTGGCGGTCTCCTTGGTCGCTCCCCAAAGGCACCGACGACGTCGGTGGCGGTGGTGGAGTGCCTGACCAAGCGGACTGCGGCCACTCAGCTGCGGGTCGCCTAGTGAACTCTTTGAAACTCCAACACAGCACCCTCTAATTGAAATGTGGGACTACAATATCATTGCCTGTGTCAACGAAATACAAGTGAGAATTGCGCATGTACAATTTCCGACGAACATTGCGTTTATTCGATTATACATAGATAAAAAAGGATTGAATACTTTTATGATCGGAGTCACCGCCCACATACTGCTTCTATTCAGTGCAAGTGTGAACAGTGCACTACAAGAAGTGACCAAGCAACCAGAGACTAAATGTCTGGAACTGCATTTAGTATTGACACAAAAAAGTTGTTTGAAACAAAGGTCAACGACTAAAGACCATTTTAATATCCAACACTAAAAAAATCAATACATAATATTTTTCCACTTCCATCCCAAAATCTACACATTTTCTCTTTTTTTTACTTTCCAAATATACAGTATGTATAAGAAAAGTATTGTTAAGGTCGAAAATAAATTTTCAGTTATCAGCAGTTTTTAACGAATTGGCTGCAGGAAAGTCAATTTTCAAATTTTCCTATGATTCCCAATGCCGTATGTGTATGTATGTTAAGAGTTACTCTAATATCTCATGAACAAATGGATGGATGGAACTAAACTTGAGAATTGAATTTTAATGCTTTGGGAATAGAAGCCTATTTCTGTACAGCATGATCCGACTTTACTTACTCTCCGCGTTAAAAATAATATCTAAAGAATTTGGAGGTGTTTTCATTGAATTTAGCTAGTGGGGGGATTTGCAAAAAGTTCAGGGTGGAAGATAATTCAGGAATAGTGTATTACAGTTAGCAGATACGTTACTGCCGAACTTTGTAAGGCAAGTATATATATGATTTTCGGACTTAATGAATTTCAGACTTAACTTTGGTAGTAATGGCTGTTTAGTTCTATGATCTGTTTGTTAAGATGTATACAAGGAATGATGAGTGGGGCACACTTCAGATATTTTATATTGTATGCAACCAATACTCACATTCTCAAACTTCTTGGCTTCCATCCCTCCACTTTTTCTCTCCATCCTGATGTTCTGGAACCTCCACGGCGCCTGCTGAGATCGGCCATTCCGTGTCGTAACACACCCTTTGCTTCCCTCGCACAAACACCCTCTTCGCTCCCACGTTGCGCGCTTCCCACCCCTCACCATCTCGCATAAGAGATTGCTCCGTTGGGGTTTTACAGCACACTCATGCATTTTGTAAATAGATACGAATTCGCCTGAGAAGGTTCTTCGTTGCGTTCTTTACTCATGCGATTGCTGTTTATATTGGTTCTATTACAAAGTTAATTCACTGGTTTGATGGAGTCTGGAAAATATATTGTTATATCAAACATATATGAAACGGTTCTGAAAAGAAATGCTTGTAAATATAAACGCATTAGAATATTATGAGCTACAATCCATACGGTTTGCGATATTTTGAGAACAGAAGTTAAATTTATTACAAACCCGAAATTAAGTTTTTGAGAGAGAGTCTGTGATAAATGTTTTGAGCATGGAGTAACGTATTTTTTACCTAAAATATTATAAATATTCATTTATAGTCGTAATAAAGCTAATAAATACATCCTTCGGTGTTTAGTAGAAACTTGCTGTTTCATCATATGTATTATATTTATGATTCTATTCGTACGTTGGGGAAAGCGTGTTATTGGACGCCTTAAGAAATCTGAGAATTGAATTCATGTCGTTGTGCCAAGTGTGAAGAAAACGTTTTTTGTCAAAGTTCCGTTCCATTGAATGTCTTGATCCAACTCATCCTTGAATCTATTTGAAAATAGAACGAGAAGAGGGAAATCTGGCAATGAAACTCAGGAAAGTAATGATGTACATGTTGCAAACTTGAACAAATAGCTAATTTTAAAGGAAGCTACTTGATAACAGCTTTTCGGGAAAACGGGTGCTCCAAAATTTGCAACTTTATAATAAACTTCTATATCTTTATTGAAATGAATCATGTTCTAGATTTGGTATAATTTTGTAGGAAAATAGATAACGTTTTGACATACGTAGTGCTAGTCCACCGCAAGAACTAATCGCAGTTTCAAAAGTACCTGCCTTCACAAGTTGTGAGCTCACTCGCCGTGTGTTTTGGTTTGAAAAAGTGAAGTCAGCGCCAGCTGTGCAACGTTATTTTCGTACCAAGTATGGTAGAGATCCTTCATTTATTATTGACGTAAGTTATCGTGTTCAAACTGAATGGACTGTGAACAAGAATGTGTCTTCAGGGCGCCCCGTGTCTCTAACGATGTTGTAGAGCAAGTAAGGCAGAATTTCCTTCGTCTACAGTCCCACGTAATAGACGTGGCGTGCTTCTCGCGAGCTCATCGTTCCATGTGTAACTGTTGGCGCGTGTTAAGAAAATGTCTGCATTTCAATTCGAGTCGTCCATTGCTTGTTTGAGGAACACGATTCCTATAGTCACTACGGTCGTTAGTCCTAGCACCGATGGATAGCCAATGTCACATAATTTTTTAATACAGATTCCGTAGGCTCTTGTCTAGGGGTGACGTCTATTGAAACAATATATCTCGAATTTAGTATTATGTTAATACTTAAGATTTATAAACGCTATTTTCCTAATAATCTGTAGTTCGATAATAATACGTACTTGTGAAATAATTTTTTTGTGTTAAATTATAGATTTGTTGATATTCTATTCTATTATGGTTTTTATTTTATCTTGTAGTTTGCTGAATTTTTTCAATCCACCTCTACCTTAGGGCTCTTGATCGGAATTGATGTGATGGTCCTTTGCTTGCTTCCGGAGAGTAAATTAGTTTATTGTTCTCCGCGTGGTCATACGCACTTTGTACTGGTTTTTGACAATACATTTATTATTACTGTTCATACATCAGGTATCCTTCAGTTGACGAGCCATATCTGTTGTTTCGTTTTAGTTACACTCAAAAATATTCTTGTTTCCATTCCAACATGAAGAAATAATGATAATGCAAAATCGTAAAATTTTGAGATAATTATAAATTTTAGGAATAATTATAATAGTCGAATTATTTTAGAACATTTAAATGTATTAAGATACTAAACAATCGTTTTAATTTAATAGAATTTTTCTCACGATATCATTAATACGTGGCAAAATAATGACAATAATTAGAAATGAAATGAATAGTTCATTTTCGAATACAGGATTTTATGAGTCACTATTAAATGAGTACTAACAGGATCTGCAAGATTTAACGCGACCTAAATGTGTTTAGGTTAGCTGTTGAAAGGAATAAGCTCCGACTTAACAAATCCTCTGTTGTCATGGAGCAGTTCCTGTAGGCCAACCCGGAGTGACGAGGTTCTGCTGACCCGCCTGCGTATAGGACATTGTCCATTCACTCATCGGTATCTCTTACTACTTGATGATAAACCCGTTTGTGAGGAGTGTAGCCCTTCTCTGACAGTGCGTCACCTACTAACTGATTGCAGAAGATACTCGAGTATACGGAGACAAATTGATCTGCCTTCAAATTTACCAACAATTATCGGAAATGAAACGGGTAATGTTAATAAACTATTGAATTTTATGAGTAGATCGGAGGGTTTAAATTTGCATTCTTTTTTCCTCTTTCCTGTCTTCTTTCCTTTCATCCGTCCTTTCTGTAATTTGAAAATTATAATTTTTAGATTTTGTTATGATATAATGTATTGGGCAACTGTTTTCTTTTCTCTTATCTTTGTATTTAGATATTTTTTGAATTTAGGAGGGTTTTTTAGTGGGTATGGTTGAGATATTCGGCGAATCCCACATACGGGGAAGAGTCACTACGGCTCTTCTTTATGGTCCGAAACTGCATTTTTTCTCCACCTGTATGGGCTCTAATGACCTTGCTGTTGACGAGCCCTTAAAGCCCCACAAAAAAAATGTATTTCATCCAACGATTCCTTCTACTTGTACGGGGCAACGCAGTACGTAGTTTTAGCACAGTCTAATCCCGTACACTATAACAAAGGCAAAAACTTGAAGGCGTCACTGCGCCGAGCTACAAGTCGTGAGCGAGCATCACTGTGTGTAATCAAGTAGGTCGTGAGTGAGTATCAGATTGAGCGAGCATTGTAGCAAGTTAGTGATACTCGCCATCAGATAGAGGCATTACTCTCCCCAGTTGCAAGGTCAGCATAGGGAATTTGTTCAGAATGTCGACTAGACATACAGACGCATAAGCGACATTGTGTTATTAGTCTGTGATTAATATTTTTACTTACTCTCTCAACTGTTTTCCATTGTTTTGATAATTGATTTCGTTTTGCCTTTCATTATAATAAAGTTTCGGCAAAAATATCACGTTTACATCCAAAATCGTGATATATTAATTAATTCGTAAAAAATAGGGAAAATTCTTAAAGCATATGTCACTCTAAATAACCCCTTAAAATCGGAATTTTGAGACATTCTTTCTAAAGAATCCTTTTCAATACAAAACCAACATCTAAAAAAATATCTTTAAGCTTCTAATTTTTGTTTTTAATTGATTAAAGCACCGAATATTATTTCCTCTATCCTTCCATAAAAAGGGAAATATTTTTAGAAATCCAGAAATTGCTCTTAAAAATGTTTACATACAAAATTATATCTCAATTAGTTCGTGAATTACAATCAAAAATAATATGCAAAGTCTCTAGCGTAAACGACAAACACCTAGAAACAATTTTACTATTTCTACCCTTTTAAAATATTAAATATCAAAAAGCTTTGAAACTGATTTTTAGATATTTTAATTATTTCGACGCGTTCATATACAAAATGTTTCGAGATAATGTTTCAATTTACAGCAAAATTACTAAAAATAATTAAAAATAACTTCTCTGGTCAGGATCTTCCCCTGAGTTTTTGGTGTTAAGGTACGGTATTAAACATTTCGTAATAGTTTATTTTAGATCAAAATATCACGTTTACGTACAAATAACCGTGATGATATATTAATTAGTTCCTGGTATTTAGGGAGAAAACATCCCTTCTTCCTCATTCATCCCTTATGTTGGTTTTCTAATATTTCTTACAGCTACTATATCCTTTTAATCTTAATATTTTTCTACTACATATAACTGTGCTTTCTAGTAGTACATACGCGTTAAGTGAGGAAATAATAATCCCTACGTTCAAATTTTGTTTGATAAATCTTGACAGAATTTTTGGAAATATTTCACGCTTGGCTCATGGCATTTAAGTGGTGTCTAGAATGAGGAAACCTCACAAGTCTTTAGTTAGACTGATGGGCTTGCTACAGTAATGGACGATGTAAAACAGGAAAATTGTCAAAATGCATTCAGAGAAACAACATTTTGTGATATTTGCTGTCAAAGACAATCATCTACTCATTGAAAGACCGTTATTACCTCACTAAGGTTAAACGAATGTTTTGATGTGCTGTATGGTGGGACTTAGAGAAGACGAACCAGTATGAAGTCACTGCAACATGAATCATACCTTTAATGTAATCGCAAGACCACAAACGTCGTCAGTAAATGTTAGGGAGATTAACATTTCTCTCCATAAGTAAAGTATAAAATAAAATATGAAAAATAATTAAATTAAAAACAAATTCTGTGAAAAATATGGATCTTAATGTTTTTCTTTCTTATACTGTATTCGTAATAAACAAAATTTGTCCCCATTTATTTCTTATATCTACTTTTTCTTGCAAGTTTTTGATGGATTGTCAAATACCATATCTTGCGAGAAGTGAAAGAATATTCATTTTACTTTCTATTTGATATAATGATTTTCATTAGATGTAATACTTGTACTTGAAATTCGATCCGCGAAAGGTTTTTCTAATAAGCTATTTGTATGTATTTAGAGCACTTTTCCGTTTAACTAATATCTACCTGAAATAAATGGTCTATAAAATGGTAAGTTTATTATGTGAGAGATTCCTCGATTTAGACCACGAATACAAAAATAAAATTTACCTGTATTATAGGTAATTTTATGGATCATATTATATTCAATAGATGAAAAATATTCATTCATATTTATATTTATGGAATAAAAGAATTCAATACAAAAGAGTTGACCCTTTTTGAATTCCGTTCCACTTGTAATGATTTTGTTTGAAGGGGAATGTTTTCAAAGTTTTCTGAATACGTATTGAATAGTTTCATTTTATTTTCCGCTTTATTCACGAACATTTAAAAAACGGTATTCATCACAGCAGTTTGAATGTTATTTCAAAGTAACAAATGAATTTTACTTCCCATGCCTGAAGAGTAAATGAATTAACTAGGATATCATTAAACATAACATAAAACATCTTTCAATGTGTAAGTCCTAGGGATGGTAAAATTCTTCGAAATCGTGGTACTACAATTATTTGTAATATCAACTATTGATTTCTTTCTTATTTTACGCATATGCGGTGAATTCGGTTATTACATGACTTCATGCTGTTAGAAATTATAAAGATATCATTGTATAAAAATATTTCAAACATAATCGGATAATTATTTCTAAAATCAAACTTATTGTCCGACTCGTTTTTGCGGTCTTGTCCGTTTATCTTGAGTAATATCCCAAAACCATGTTAATTTCTATTTCTCTACTTTCATGATATTAGACTTACACTTTTAATAATTATATTAATAATAATTTATTACATGTAGAAAAGTAAGTATAGTTTTCAGAATTATGTGCAAATATGTACGTAATAACGAATTATTTCAATATCCAGGCCTAAGAATACACATTTTACACGGAACGCTTAGTAAGAAAAAGCGCATAGTGAAGACCTCAATTCTTTTCTTTTCTTTTCACTTGAAGACAATGTTTTTCATAGACATTCTTTAATTTTGCTTCTACGATTGCGTCACTTGTACGATGCGTTCAGGGGGTTGTTCTCCTCACGTTACGCATCTGAACTCTGCCGGACACATCACTAAGTTTGGTAGTCAACGGTCCTGCGGGAAAAGTTCTGCATCTAATGATTAACAACCATTTTTCTGATCTTATATTTCATCAATATTAATCATTGCGTGCATTTCACTTGCTATGATCCTTTAGAATAGTTCTTTGAAATTTCTGATTATTACATCGACTACTTTTTCTGTTTTCCATGGCACAGACATTCTATATAATTAACTATTATTAGTATAGATTCAACTATATTTTGTCAGTTTGTTTAATTGAAAAGGAAACCAAGTCAAAGCCGTCTCAGCAGAAGCACAGTCCGTCGCGTTGGGCGGTGAGGACCGGAGGGGTGGGCCCTGGATTTGCGGACGAGAGCCCGGGCTGTTCGCCGCCGCCATCGCCGCCGTATTGATTTTCGATTTTCACTCTGGGGACTCAGCCAGCGTGGCTCCCAAAGGGATGTTCTCGTAAAGAAAACGTCTTCAGAACTCTGCGATGATGAAGTGAAGAACACAGAGCGTTGATTAGATGAGTTAGTTCTCTGAACTCTCTTGCTCACTGCAATGTACCAATAAAATGGTATGGTTTGTAATTCGAAGTTGTGATTTCTGGGATGATAAAAACCGTTAGAGTATCATTTGGTTCGATTTTTAAAGCTATTAGATAGGCTGTGGAGACAAAAGACACAGTTCCTATGAGAGATGCTTAATTTGTGTATTACGAAGCACCTCTTTCCAAGTGTCTCGCAACATTCTCTTGATTTCATATGGTCAATGGAGCGAGCAGACGCGAAAAGGAATGACATAACACGATAAACCTTTACATAATCCTTATGATATGTATTTCAAAATACCACGAAAATCTTCGAGTGCAGTAGTCAAACGTAACCAAATTTACAACTAAATTGTACTGAATCAAAGTTGACTCAGACGGTTAGTATTGCGTTCTCCCGAGCTAAAATTTCAACACACCGCTACGATATTTGGTGAAGGTTTGGAGGTCAAAATGTTCAATAAAATTTTTGAATATTTGTAATTTATTTTGAAGTAGTCAACCCTTTCTGGCTTTCCATGGGAGTTTTAGTTGTTGCCATGCGGATTGCTTTTTATTATAATTTAATGTTCGTTTAAGTTGTACTTTTACATCCAAAAACCAAGGTGTTACAGGTGATTCTAAAAAACGTTGTCGTATTGGATCTTCGCACAGTGGACTCCCAAGTTAAAAATGAAACTTTTTGTTTCTCAACCACTCATTTTCTACTTACGTACTACTTCTGAAGTATTATAAAAACATTGCAATCATGAGTTTTCTGAAATTTTGAACGTTTAATAATCCTTACATCTTAGTACCTCCTGGAAACGAGTCAAAAATATTATGAGTTAATGTTTTTTCTTTTAAAATTATATTGTTATTCTTTTTTAAAAAGTTCTCCATCTTCTTTATGGCTTAGATGATTACATAGAAAGCGCGGAAACTCATTTTCAAAGTTTGAAATGGAACTCAAAGTTTTTTTTCACAAATGTTACCAAAAGAACCGAAATGCGAAGAGAGGTTTCTCCACAAACGAGGTTGAAGAGCGAAGTGTAGCACGGATGCTCATAGTCGAGTTCTAGAGAGAGAGAGTGCCGTCAGACCGTTTCGCGACCAGTGCGAGCACATGGTCTGGCTCGCTGTTTATAAACTCGCGCTAACGGCGCGAGTTGACGTGTCACTCGCAAGGAAGGACAAAGTGACGCCTCGTTGCCTTCTGGCGGGAAGCGCCGCTTCGGTACCAGAAAAATCAATAACTGGCGTGGTTGAGCACCGAAGTTTAGCAATTGAAATGTGTCACTCATCTTGCACAAAGATTGTGAGTTTCAGAGATGACCCACTTGATTTAATATTTTCATCTGATAAAATGTCTGAACAGTAACGTTAGTGACTATAGATTCTTGTTTGCCTTTTGATTTCCTACCACTGACAAAATTAACTAGTCATTTTAAATTAACATAAATCAATTTTTAAATAGAAAACGGAACGATTATTAGAAGGATAACGTAAGTAACAGTTGTGATAGCTAATAACTGCTCACCAAGCTACCCTCCAAAACACATCCCCCCTCTACGAGGTTCCAAAATCAACTGAAAGTTGGTCGCTTTAAATAATACAGTTACTTGGCTATTTTCGTCACATTCGTCCCTCCCTTAATTGTTCAATATGAAGAGCACAGATGTTGGTAACATTTGACAAAGTTGTTCAAAAACATTGAGGGACAAATCTTGAATAGTTTGTACCATCTCGTAATATTATTTTGCTCGAAACCTTCATGGAATTTCTTGATAGCAATGTATACTTTGAAATATATATTTCAAAATTTTCAAAACCCGTTTCCTGTTGAAAAACTCTCCTCCTTCCAAGCAACAGTATACATTTGTGACATTTTTTAAATCATTTTTCATCCTTTTTCTATGACTCATTTTGGACTTAAGGAAATTATATATATATATATATTAGAAGCAAACTGTTAATATGGATTCATTGTTACAATTAAAAATGTAAAATACAACATCTCTAAGTCTGTTACAGACAAATTTATTGAATTTCAGGAAATTCGAAAACACATTTTACTCTAAATTAACCCTGGATATTGGAATTTCAGTACCTGCCTGCTTAGTGAGTATTTGCAATACCTAAGTAACATACAGTCTAGTTCTTGAAAAAAGTGTCAGATATTCAGGAACGAAAGAAATATTTTCACTTATATTAACAAATTTCAACTTGAAATATCGAAAATTCCAGAAAAACAGTTTTTAGATATTTGATTTAACAGTCCTTGCATAAAAACAGGTGACATCTCAATTAGTTCGTGAAATATAGTGGTAGAAATACACCACGTCGTTATCCCTAAACCCTTAAACTCCCGAAAATTTATCTACTCTTTCGAACACACAAAAATTCAAATATGTTAGAACCCAACAGTCCGTTTATATAGGAGAAAGAACATCGTTCAAATACAAAAAGTGAAATGACAATTCATTTGTGAAGTATAGTGCAAATACCAAAAAAAAAACACTTTCCATCCTAATTTATACTTTTAAGATAGGAATTTAGAAAAATTGCTCCTTAGAGAGCTTTTCCAAAACAAATGCAATATTATGTCAAAATGTTCCCTACCTTTAATCAACATAGACAAAATCTCACTAACGTGTCAGTCATTAGGACAACGCCTCAAACATTTTCACCACTTGTCACCATTAAAAAGTAAAATTCCAGAAATCGATTTTAAGATATTCATTTTAACAGCCTCTATAAAATTCGAGTTGAGGACCCTATGAATTCATGAGATATGACAACAACTATATCGATCCGTTAGCGTGAACGAAGTGAACATGAAAATATTTCTGCTTTTTTGCATCCACTAAAACATAAAGCTTAGGTGCTTTCAACTCTGCGTTCATGAATGTGTCAAGAATGCTAATACGAACGATATACAACGCATACATAGAGATAAAACAATAAAGAAATATGGAAAATATACATAGTAATACAATGCACAACGTACACACAACATATTCGTCATTTATTTAAAGAGATGCTTATAATAGAATAGAAATTGAACGTTGCACACAACCGACCTCCAAAATTATTGTTGATAATATTTATACTTTGGGTTACATACGAAGCAATGGATCGCAAACCACTGATGGTCTGCGAGAGAGTTTTGTCAGGCCGCAAAATAAATGGTATTAATAGCAATTTTTTACCGTCTATTGAAGAAACTAATTCGTGGCGGTGCGAATATTACATCATTATTTTTTAAATCATATTTCAGACACGCGAAACAAATTTAAAACAAAAATATTTGGACACAATAGAAAATTATGTCGTATCGTGGACCAGGATCCTCATCTTGAACAACGTACGCCTAACAACCTCTTAAACTTATGTTACATCATGAAAAAAATTGTTTGATTATGTATTAGAGTTCAAAAGCATTTTACTTGAGTTATTTTAAAACGCACATTTGAAAATTTTAAATTGAAATTTTCATGGCTATTGTGTGACAAATGTGTAAATTTTTACTGAAAAATCAAGTAGTGATACACAGAATTTAAAACGAAATCAATGGTTGGATGTCCATGAAGTCATTTCATACAGAGTGAATTTCAGAGTCCAGAGTATATTTCATTCAGTGTGAATATTGGGTATTTTAAATAAGAATAATTACCTCAAATTAAGAACTTAAAAGTAATAATATAATTTAATTAAAAATATACTTCTTAGCCCAACCCTTTTTATTTTAATATTAAAAATTATTTTGTCGAAGAATATCCTTAATGTTTTCAAAATTTAATGCATACTATTCATGTTGCTATTCAGTACTAAGTTATCTTAATCATCGCCAAACAGAAGTTCAAATTTATTAAACGTATTGTTCAAAACTATTTTATTGAAAACCCTTAGTATATAACCCCCATCCTGGCCCAGGTTCACCATCCTGGCCCGGGTTTTTCTCCGTTTTTCCTTCGGGTAGATGCGGATTTCTTATACAGGTTCTCTAGGCTTTGTCTAGGGGCGTGTTTATTGTAACAATAAATCGTGAATTTAGTGTTTTTTCAACTCTTATGATTTTTAAACACCATACTCAGAATAATCTATAGTTCGATAATAACTTGTACATGTAAATTTACAAACTTATTTGCGTTAAATTACAAACATATTGACATTATATATGTATTATAACTCGCACCTAACTTTTTATCTTATCTAGAAACTTATGCAAAAAAAATTTGAATCCGCCTCTGCCTCAGGGCCCTTGATCGGAATTGATGGGATGGTCCCTTGCTTGCTTCCGGAGAGTAAATTAGTTTATTGTCCCCCACGTGGTCATACGCAGTTTGTATTGTTTTTTGACAATAAATTTATTATTATTATTATTTCAGGTAAAATGCAAATAATGTGATACTTATAAAAGTGGAATGTTTTGGAGTTCAGAAAAAGAAGCACTAAAAGTGCCCGTGAAATTGCAGCCATATGAGATCATCATAAAATATTTCTAAACTTTGAGACGGTTGAAAGGTCCAAGAGATTAATGTAGGTGTAGCGGGGTGCCTGTCAACGCTTAAATGCTTCGATATACTCGTAACCTGAGTTTATCATTTTTAAAGAAAACCATTTTCCCGGAGTATCGTGAAAGGAAGTTGTAGAGGATGGTGTAAATACGCAATGGTCGGATGTGTGATCTTTCAGAAGTGCGGGACTGATCGATATGAAAGAAGATATTACCAATAAGAAATGGGAGAGAGTAGAAGAAGATCAAGAATAAGACTTCTTGAAAAAGTGAATGAGCGTGGCTTAGGACATAGAGAATTACAGCCCTTTGAGAAAGGTTTATATTTAAGGAGATTAACAAGAATATACTGGAATGGACTCGGTAATGGAATTACGAAAGAATATATAAAATAGAAGACAAGATAAGCGTATAAAACTCAATTTTGATATGCTGAGACAGGGTTAAATAGTGAAAGGCTTATGAAGTCGTGCTCCTTAGTATCATGGTAGATGGCGCTGATCAAGATAACACGAGTAACGTTGATTGAGAATTACATGTGATTTTTATAAACAAATATAAAATATAAATACAAAGCAATTATTTGGACAATTTGTTAGTGAATAAAAGGAATGACAGAGCGGATTTTTTATATCAGTAGCAAAGGTAAACCAGAAGAACGAGAACGGGAACTGCTTAATCAATACCTATATGATTGTTAGGAAACACAGACATCATGTCAAAACAGGTCGAGAAGATCCCTCCAACTCTCTCTGCGAGACAATGAACTCGAACAGAACCAATTAATGAAAGTGCTTAAAAATTTCTCATTGTTGAAGTAAAAAGATATGTTCGGATATCAAATTGCTTCCCTGTCAAGTTAGTTTTCCATTGTCTACACAAGAAGAACCCACTGAATATTCCACATAAGATGCATGTAACAATAATTCTATTTATATAGAATTGCTGGTTGTTTCTTTGCCTTTTTTTGGTACAAGTGGGAGTATTGTAGAAGAAGGAGGGAGTGGATGGGGCAGTTCATTTCAGAACGCTCAAGTGGAGTCGCCCAATGAACGTGGAAGAACTAAGTAGTTAGTGACTCACTGAGCGATACAATGTAAAACATTCCTGTATGCGGAACAGAGGACAACGGGTTAGAAGGGCAATGTGGATGAGTCTGCTGCGCGAAACATCGCGTTTGGGACGGCGAGTCAGCCGCCAGGATTCAGTGATAACGTGTGCGCGCAGTTCTGTCGGGACCGGTGAGGCTGAGCCAAGTTGATGCGTGCAGGTGTGGACTGTCTAATCACAAAATAAAATAGATTTTAAATTCCAAGGTGACCAATAAACTAAAAAGGGTCACAATAACAACTCGATAACCTAATGAATCGTAATAGGAATTCCTTTTCATCGAAGGACAATTTCAATAAAAGCTACAAAGAAGATTCCATCCTCACACGGCACCTCCCATTCCATCTAGTGAAAATTTTTTTGTGCTGAGCTACGATCCCTTAAGAAGTTCGCAGCTTCGACGCAAGCTACAGGTGTCACGCTGTTAGAAAAAGCGGAAACTAGTCAATGCTACCCAGGTGCACTTGATATCCGTTTCACCTGTGTATCTTTATTCAGGGATTTCTAAGCAATTATATTACAAATAATCAAAGCAATAATCCAACAAGATACGGGTTCAAAGAATCAAAGATACGGGTTCATAACAGTACCAGTAATTTATATTTAAAAATTAGTAAAACAGAAAAATTGAAAGCAATAAAAAGGAGCATTATGATTAGCTAATAATAAACAGATATGTTTTATACTTATAATACTAAATGGTCTGAGATTAGTAAAAACTATGTAAATAATGGAAAATGCTTGTTTGGAAAAATTATTATTTGAAAAAATTATAATGAGTAAATATTTATCAATGAGAAAATGTGTGAGCTGAACGTCTTACCTATTCTGCCTTAGGGTGTGTGAAATGCGAGGATTTTGCTCGCATCTGCACCTTTAGAAGGTTGTACAAGAGACAAGGGTGTGTGTGGACGGAAGAGTTTTTGCTGGAAGATAAATGCTAAATGGGTTCTAGGAGTACGGTTGCTATTGGAAAGAGAAAGAGCTTTGTTTGCTCATTTAAAATGTGTGCGTGTTGGATTATTGCTTTCTGAATGTGAATTGATTCTAGTATAATTCTGTTGTAACATGAATTACCTATTTCTAGTGTGTGTGTGTCCTGGTTAAATGAGAGTTTAACATGATGGGAGAATCTAGAATAATTAGATGACAGAAATCTAACAGGTGTGCAGCAATATTGCTTTATCACAAATAAAATAATTTTTCGGTTCTGACTATAACTTTTATTATATTTCAAGTTATGTAAAAGGAATATACCACCATCACTTTATTGTAATTGTGGGAAAATGTACGATAATATTCTGTTCACCAAATTTCGTGACATTGAGTGAAGCGGCTTAAGAAACCAATTAAAACGCCTGATTGACCCTAGGTAAGTTAATCTTTGTTTAAATATATTTAAATCGTAGATTCAACTTCGAACAGCAGGAATTAAGAATAGAAGTCCTTAAAACCCATAGATCGTTTCATCGCCAAATACCACATTCCGTCACCCACTTAATGTGTTTATTCGTTCGGTATATTGGAGAGAATTCGTAAGGTAGTGTTCCATCGCCGTTTTCCTCGCGCGTTCTATCGATGGCTTGTCGATGGAACAGCGGTAGAAGCGCGGGGAAATGCCATTGTGTGAATAAAATAAGTGAATGTTGGGTTGGAATGGAGGCAAGGGAAATGTAAGAACCAGGATGAACCTACCGCGAACCTGCTTCATCCACCACTGCTTCTAAGATAAGCCTGGATTTGAACCAGCAGGGTCACTAGAGGTAGAAGGCACTATGCACTGCGACACGGGTCGTTCTTGTACCATAGAATCAAATCTAACTATTATATATGACCCGGGTTTTGCTCTGATTTTCCTTCGGGTAGAGGCGGATTACTTATAAAGATTCCCTAGGCTTTGTCTAGGGGCGTGTTTATTGTAACAATAAATCTTGATTTTTGTGTTATTTCAATTCTTATGATTTTTAAACACACTCAGAATAATCTATAGTTCGATAATAATTTGTACATGTAAATTTTTTGCGTTAAATTACAAACATATTGTGGCAAAACGAGATTTAAGGTTAATAATAATTACTCATAAAATAATTTTGAATGGTTCTATTGCGAATGCCCCGGCTAGCTCTCCTCAGGGGTCCACAATAATTTTAACGGGGTTCGATTTATATCCGAAGGAAAGGGGCCATACAATGGTTCCAATCAAGGAAAACGCCAGACAAATAGATCCATTTATGAAAGTTAATTTATTCCTTGGAGACATTCCTCCCACAAAAGAATCACCCCCAAAAACAAAACACAAATGAAAACCCAACAATCACATTACACTAACGCCAAAGTGACGTTGTTCCCGCCAAAAAGACACACAAAAATTACTCATTCCTCACACAAACAAATCACCCCCAAAAGACAAAACCCAAATAGAAATTAACATTCCCTGTTACACTAACGCCAAAGTGGCGTTGTTCCCGCCAAAAGACACAAATGAAAATCACACCCAAATGCCTAAGTGGCCACATTCCCACCAAAAGACACACATTAAAATCACTGGCTTTACAATTAACATTCGCTAACTGTCAATTTTATCAACATTTATCATAATCAAAAATAAGCGTTCATTGTCTTTTTAACTCTATTCAAACTTAAGCTACGATTGAGCATTCATTTCTTGTAAACAAAGTCAAACACTGATTTTACTCCTAGCTCTTTCTCCTTAACAGTTTAATTGAATTCCTTCTTAGTTCCAATAGTTCACTGATTTTACTTGGCATACCTTTCTGAGCGACAGAGTTCAGTCATAACACTATTTCAATTCAAAGTTCACGCTCAGATTGGTAGCTGACATCCAGTTCTTAGCAACGCGCAAGCGCAATGCGACGTTGGCTTTCACCTTCACCAGCGATCGCACCATACCTGACCAAGATGATGGACCATTTGAAAGCCGTGGAGGAGGATCCCCTCCCAGACATCAGCACGGCTGCCTTCACGGATTATCTGCGACCAGCGCCGATCAGCTTCAGCGTTTACCGCGTCCGTCCAGTTACCACCCGAAAAACGCTCCGACAAACTAATTAAAAATACTCGAGTGATCTGCGCCGCATGAGCACGATTCGGAAACGTATGCTGACGCAATCTAAAAATCGAGTCTGAGCTTCAACGAAACACCAGTCTCAGCTGACAAAAACTTGTACGAGCTGACAAGCATCTGTCTGAATGCTGACGAAAAATCTAAGTCAGCAAAAAAACATCTATCAGCGCGATCTGAAAAGCATCTGATCTGACGAAAACGTGTATGTCTGAGCTGCGTGAGCATCTATCTGCGACCAAAAACTTCTATGTGAGCTGAACGCATCAATATGAGCGCAGACGAAAAACATGTGAGTAACTAATGAGCTATCTACGAAAATCTGAGCAACTCTGAGCTATCACTCGAAAACGAAAATGTGAGCCACTCTGAGAAAATGTGAGCAACTCTCTGCGAAAATGTGAGCCACTCTCTGCGAAAATGTGAGGACGAAAAATCTCTACGTCCCCGTTAAATAACCTCCATCCCTTCTTTTCTCCCAAAATTTCCAAAATTTTGAATATCACGTGAGCCGAAAGTTCCCAATCAGAAATAATTTCCCCTTCCTACGCCTAGGTTCTCATTGGACCCTTTAAAGGTCCTTCTAGAACCTTCTCGAACATTCTCGAACATTCTGCCAAAAAAAACGTTTAAATGTCCAACGTTTTTCGCGAACAATTTTGAGCCTGTGTGCGATCTGGCGACCAGATGTGGCTCCTTAGGGTGGTCTGACCTGCTCCCCCGCTTCTTACTAGCCTTAGGTTTCTAAAAGACCATAAATTTTGATTGAAGTCAAAAGAGCCGCCGACAACTTTCTAGTGCCGCGTCCCGTCTGTAGTCGTCCACTTCTCCAAACCGTCATTCGTTTAAATTTCTTACTCTTCGCCCGTCCAAAATTCCGCGACAAAATAATTAAATTGTTATTAATTAGAGGATTATTCAAATCTCACAATATTGACATTCTATTAGTATTATAACTCGCAGCTAACTTTTCATCTATCTAGGAATTTTTGCTGAAATTTTTGAATCCGCCTCTGCGTTAGGGCCCTTGATCGGAATTGATGGGATGGTCCCTTGCTTGCTTCCGGAGAGTAAATTAGTTTATTGTCCTCCACGTGGTCATACGCAGTTTGTACTGTTTTTTGACAATAAATTTATTATTATTATTATTACTAAAAATCAAAAATGGTGCAACACAAATTCTTATCTGATGTAACTTGAAGCATTACTGTTCTTAAACCCAAAAGCACTCTCGTCCCTTCTTATCATAAAATGAAACGTCAGTCTACCAGTCCATTTAAGGACTTATCACTCGAGAATGTCTCATTTAATTTACGTGATTCTCTTTTTAATTCATAAATATGTTATCTAGTTAGGTTTTAGTTTCTATTTTGTTACATTAGCAATGGCGATAATAGAAAATATACAACTGCGGTCGACGTGCGCCTACGAGCAGGTGAGATATGGTAAAAAAAGAAACATTTAATCATTTTTCAAAAATATTGTAGCAAATATCCTCAACAGTGAAATGTTTGCTAACAGTATTCCACAATCCAATGACGGTTCGTCAAGATTTTGGAATCGAATTTTTTAAGGGTTGCTTGTGTATATGTTATGATGGCAAAATGATCTAGGGAAGAGACACTCGATGAAAAACAAAAATATTTGATTTGTTGCCTTGAATTAATAATAGCGATGAGTCAAGTCAAGTAACGAAAATAGCCAGGTGATAGTTGAGAGGATTGCTAGTAAATGTAGAATAGATTTTTTTGGTTCAAATCCATTTTGACATGCCAAATAAGTCTGATTGCTTATTTAAATGAAACCTCAAAATGCAAGCTTCAAAATATTTGATCACAAAAGGTAGAATTAAAATTATTTCTGCTTATATAGAATGCAGAAACCAGAATAAAATGAAGAAAAACAGAAGTACAGCACTATTTATGCAAAAAAGAGAATGATTTGACACTTACCTTAAAGTTACAAACTACTATAAAACGACTTCTGTGGGTGTATACTAATGTTTACATAAAATAGTTTGCACTTAAGACATAAAACTTGGTCATAAATCTACAGACATTTGAGAGGGTCAACCCAATGTAGCCGAACGTTTCCTTAATACTCAACCTCCTTGACTCATTTCGAATATCAAAAACGGTTTTCGTGAAAACAAACTATTATGTTAAAAAAATAACCATTTTTAAAGTTTTCGGCATGAAATAATAAGATACAACTCGTAGAAGAATAGACGACAAAGTCTTGATTTCTATCAGATCTATTTATTAATAACTGGAAGTACTTATCTGTCAAACATGTTGAATTACATTTTCGTACTTTTTCAAGCTATCGAAAGTAGTAATTCATAATTTCAATGAGGTTCTCTTTATTGCATAGAAATATATGACGTCACAACATGTTTTATCTTGGCTACAAAACCGGTCTACACAATATCAGACATTCTTGCAGGAGCGTATCCCTGTATTTACTCAATGTAAATACATTTTAATACATATTTAAAATTCGAAAGTGTTGAAGAGATGTTTCACACACGCATTATTTTAATCATATTTCTTTTGTCTCTAGATCTTGAATAAGATTGAGTTTTATCTGACTATCCAGGAACTCCTAAAAGGAGGAAATATTTCGAAATGACTTTGGAATTCCTCCCTCTATGTACAGAAATTTTATTGAGGGACGATGTTAGAGATGAAAGGCTTCAGCAAATTATCCGCCAAATTCTATTGCGTTCACTAAGTTTGTTATGTTCCAAGTTTGTCTTTCCAGCAAAGAGAACTGCTGCACGGATGCATTGTGATTGCCTTTCATACAACATCAAAGAGTCTGCATCTCGTTCATTGCCGCTAGACATTCAGAAATACGATATAACATGTGGCTAGGTAATATTCCTAAAAATGTGCATTAAGTATAACCCCCATTTCCCACATTGACAGCATTACAGTTAGAATACTCTCATTCTTTCGTCACTCTTGAAATACTACTTATTCAAAAATATACGAGAAATAATAAATATAAAGGATAGTTCAGATATATTTGAATAAATCAAACATTTAAATGAAATTTTGTAGGTCGTGCTGGAAAAAGTTCAGATGACAGAATATTCAGATTCCTTTTGGAGCGTCAACACTTCCTTTTTATGTTTCTGTGGAGATTACCCATCGAGTCACTCTTTTTTATTATTTCGACGTGAGAAATTGTCAATGGTGTCTTTCGGATATTCTAATTTTACGCCTGTCATCAGACTTTGGCAGGACCGTTGCTCAAACTAAGCGCTATCTTTTATTCTCAACCCTCATATTATTATACAAGTAAATATTTGGTAGTAGATAAAGATTCAAGGAAGTTATTGGTATTACTCTCAATGAGATTTAACTCATTTTTACAATAAATCATATTTATAAAAATAAAAATCAAGAACAATAAGGTTGTGCAAGGGAGTGTAGAGGATCAGTTATACTTACTGCGTTCAATACACCGTTTACGAGTGCCGACAGAAAATCCATAAACTAAGTACATAAACTGCGGATGCAAGTACGAGTAGTAATACTACTACTACTACTAATAATAATAATAATATGGTTTTTTATGACCATCCAGGATCAGGTTATTCCCACTAGGAATTATAAGAAATATATTATGAAGGATCCCCATATGGAATGATAAGTGCAGGAAATGTGGAACTGCTTCTGAAACAATTCAACATTTAACCGGAGCTTGTAATATATGTTAGCACAAACTGATTATTTACATCGCCATAACCAGGTGGCTAACATAATTCACCAAGCATTAGCTTTAAAGTATTGCCTTATTACAAATATGAGCCGGCTGACGTTTTAGAATAAACAACTTCAAATTATATTATGGCAGGTCAATAATCACGGACTGTACAATTCATAACAACAGACCAGACATTGTGCTAAAAGATCAAGTAACCAAGACAACCTATTTGATAGGCATAGCTGTGCCAAACACTCACAACCTTCAGAAAACAATTCAGGAAAAATATCAGAAATACAGTGACCTTAAGGCAGAAATACAAAGATGGAACATGGAGAGAGTTTACATAGTACCGGTAGTAACGTCCTCTACAGGAGTATTCCCTATCTCCCTCCACAATAGTATTAGCATGTTAAAATTGCGTAAAACCATTTATGTACAACTTCTGAAAGCTGTTATGCTCAACACATCAAGAATAGTCAGAAAATTTTTGGATCATCCAGAGTGAGTGTGCTTGGAGTAGCTTGGAGTAACGACCAGCAGAAAAAGCTGAGATCCTAAACGGAATAAAATAATAATAATAATAAATTTATTATCAAAAAACATGTTATAATATTAACATAATACCAACAAATTTGTTTTTAATTACACACAAAAATAATTGAGAAGTGCGTATGATATCAAAATATAGATTATTCGGAAAATATTGTATTTATAAATCGTAACTATTAAATTGGCAGTATATTTGAGATTATTATTTCTATAGATGCCGTCTCATAGAGTATTTGAGGGGATATGAGCTGTGGGAAATTTGTCAGATCCATCTGTGCGACATTTTTTGAAAGTGCAAGTGATACTGGAGAAGAGAAATAGGAAGTGTATTGAAGTTGGCGGAGCTGAAAGATCGATCCTGCGGACGCATCGACCGCCCGAAGACGCATTCAGCTCAGTAGTGTTCGTCGGGTCCCCAGAAGCCCGGGAGCGGCTGCGCCGTGCCACCTTTCTTTCTAGCCATCAACGTGGCCACACGCCCCAGCTCACATCTCTTCCTCGAGGGAAATATTTCGTTTCATCAGAGTGCTAACATGACATCCTAGATGAGAAATCGGTAAAAAGGTGGCTGCAAACTTCGAGTTTTGCGAGTGAGAGTCCTATATTGTATATGATTCAAGAATAATTATTCATCAAAAATAGATGTTTGCGATTAATTATATTTCATTTGCCATTATATTATATTTCAATTGCCAGGTTCATGCAATTGGAACCGCCTTTCTTCTTAACTACGATCTGGGCAAGGAAATTCAAATCAATCAAAATGCTTTATTTACATATACATAAACAGAAATACAATATTTAGAGGTTTATCATATTATATTGTCGGGGTAGAGGGCCCATACGCTGCTAAATGAGCTCTTGATTGCCGTGGGCTGTGCATACTGTATGCTGGTATTTACTCTTAACGAATTTCTAGTTGCATTAACGGGTAATCGCGACTAAATGGTTATTAGGCAGAGAAGAGGAAATACGTAAACGATAAAAATAGAGGCACAAGTGGCATTTGGTGGATATACTGGAAGTTGAGAAGTTTTACGATTGTAAGTGGAAGGACTGCCACAAGAGTATTCGTTAAGCACCGTTGTGAACCACGGAAAACCAACGGTCAGGGCAAGAATAACAAGTAAAAATTACAAAGTGACAAATAATATCAAGCTAGTTAACACGTTATGTTCTTTCTTCCCTCCCTCTCGGTACTGTGGAGCTCCGAACAGGGTTCTAGATTACTTGAATCGATCGCCTGTGCTTGAACACGAAACCCCTCCAATGTTTTCCTGGAAAGGAAAGTACATATCCTCCCGGCAGAATCATTTTTTACGCACACTCCGTTGACACATAAATGAAAATGACCGAAAAAATAAAGAACAGTAAAATTATTTTTATTAGATTGATGAATTTAAAGGGCGACCCGTGGCGTAGTGCCTAACGCGCTCGTCTTCAACCTCTGGGGACGCCGGCTCAAACCAAGTCCGATTCAAGTAGGATCCGAGGTGGTGGACGGAGCTGTGTTCGCGGCAGATTTTCTCGGGGTGTCTCCCGTTTCCCCTGTCTATCATTCCTCCACAACATTCACTCATAATCATATTATTCCTAATCTTTCATTTCTATCCTGTTCCAAACGTTACCTTTAAATCCAACTTAGACGCCATCTTTTCTGTTACCTCGCAGATTAACAGGATATGTACCCAATCATCCGTTTCCCCGCAGAGAACTAAGATGGCGTTCCTCTTGATTGTTTTTATTTTTCTAATTGTCCAACTGCCCGTTCGAAACGAAGGTAGATCACGTTACGCTTTCATCCCTAACTGATCTATATAGTTTTCCCTACCCCAGTCTGAGTCGAGAAGTTTCTGTAGAGAAAGTGATATTTTATCCAACGGATCTGCTTCGAGTTGTTGCGACTGTGTTACCATTGTACTTCTTTTAATGTTATCGATACATATAATATCATTGTAGATAAATTCTTTCCGTGTGTTACCCAGGCCCATCCGGTACAAGAGCTCTTTTACTTTTCCAACCCACCCCGTTATGTACTCTCTTAAACTCTCTTCGCGGAGACATGTGACTGCAAGCGAGTTTCCCTCCCTGAATAATTTAACGAAAAAATTTATTGCACATAGTTGAATTTCAACACTAATTCGTAAGTATCCAAATTCTTTGAAAATTCCAAAGTTTGAAACGTTACGAGATAATCGCATAATATCTTTCAAATAATTTGCTGCTACAGATTCACGGATTTTAGTGCTTGATTCGAGACCCCAAACTTCAACCCCGTGACTTTTATGCTTGCAACCATGACTTTTACGGGTGCAGTTTGCGAGTTCCATGGTCCTTTCATAGTGAAGTTAATTCCTAAATACTTAAATCTTTTGACTCTTTCAATTTTTTGGTTTTCGAATGTCTAAATTTCATTTTTACTGTACACTGCACCGTTTTTGAAAGCTATAATTTTAGGTTTCGATACATTGACTTTCAGTGAAAGATCCGAGCAGAACTTTTCAAGTGTGTTTAGACGCTCTTGGAGACCCTTTATTGATTTCGAGCAGATAACTAGATCGTCGGCATAAGGAAGTCCAGGGACACATGATCCATTTATTTTTGGTACCATTCTGCTTTTCATTATATCATCGATGAACAGAACAAATAGTTTAGGCAATAGTACATAACCGTGTTGAACCTCTAGTGATGTTCTTACGTTAGTTGTTAAGTCACCATTGTCACATCTCACACAGAAATTGACATCCTTGTACATTCCATGAAGTAAGTTTATCATTTTAGAAGAAATTCCCTTGCTGCTTAGGTTGGCCCTTAACTTTTCCCTATTGACTGAGTCAAACGCTTTTTCAAAATTGACGAATCCACAATATAATTTACGTCTTTTGAAGTTTATTTCTCTCTTAATGACAGTATCTAGGGTTATGCATAGTAGAGACTTCCTCTTGAAAACAACATTGGTAAGGGGATATTACCTTGTTTTTTATCACACCACATTTTTAGTTTTTCGTATATTACGCGTCAAAATGTTTTTTTACAAAATTGGTAGTAACGAGATACCACTAAAGATTTCTAGTGAGTGAATATTCCCTTTTCGTTTAAAGGTGGATATCAGAATAGCTTTACTCCAAACCGACGGGTAAACACCTGAGTCTGGTATATTTTTAAATAGTCGGGGAATTATGTTCGGATCTAACCGCCATAGTTCCTTAATAAACTGAGGTGGAAATCCATCAATCCCTGATGCTTTTTTTGTTATATATTGAATTTACAGCAGAATTTACTTCGGCATATGATATATCACGATCAAGTTCGTCAACCTACTCTGAAACAAATCCGCACGTAACTACTTCTCCTTCGCTTAATTGCATCGATTGTTGACGACAGAGAAGATTTTTGAAATATCCTAACCACGATCAGGTGTTTTGTTACTTCTTTCCCTCGTTGAAGATTTTATTGCGTAGAGTGTATCCCAGACTGCGTTTCCCTTTGTTGCTTTCAGAATAATTTCTACATTTTTGATTTCATTTGCTTGCCAACGACTTTCCTTAACTATGAGTAAAAATTTATATTCTTGTGAATATGTAACGTAGCTTTGACTAGCTGCCTGACTGCCAAGTATATGATAAATTTGCAGAGCTTTGGTAGCTCTACTGCGGTTTTTGTAACATTCTGAGTCAAACCAATTTTCCTTCTTTCTGTTTACGTTCTTAAAATAGATTTTCATTCCTTTACCTGCATCACACGGTGCCTTTAGAATAGATGCGGCTTGCGCGTCCGCCCCCCACCACTTTGCCCTGTCCGTCCTCGAAGAGTCTGAAATAGCGCGACCGCGAATTCCTCTATCTTTTCCTCATTCCATTTGTAACGGGTCATTTTGCGACATACCATAGGTTAAAGATGTTGCGAGGATTTGTTCAATTTCAAAACAATATTTAATGGGAGATGATTCTACTCACTTCTGTCTCCAATTATGAAGTTCACTAACCGTTCGACTGTTCCTTTACTTACCCAGCGCAATGTCAATAACGCTTCTTCCCTTAATACTTTTAAATGTATAATGTCCTTCCATGTCTTCACTGTATTTCCCGTTAAAGATATCTAATTCAAATAAACCAACAAATTCGAAGAGCTCTTGCCCCCTCCTGCGGTGATCACATCTTTACTGGTTCTACGCAGCTGTCTCCAGTCACACGATCCTCCTACATCATTTAGAGATAGAAACATTTTCCGAACTGATTCTTGCGTTAAAACCACATATAATAAGGAAATCAGTACCCGAAAATTTATTTTCTAGACCATTTATGAAATCGGATAAATCTACGAAGAAACTAGGTTTATGATATCGCGATGTGATATGTTGCCTGCAGCAAATATAACACAACAATTACATTTACCAGCTAATCTGAAGCAAAGGGAGTTGTCCATTTTCGTTACGTACTGATTTATCTCGTGCTTAAAAAAGCATGAAATTCTCCTCGGGAAACGACCTCTACGACTACGTCTCAGCATCGTTTTATGAACACCTGCGTATCCGCTGATGGAAAAAACTTAATCATGTGAACCCCAGGTCTCCGACAATGTCAAATTCTCTCAGATAATCTGCAACATACGGCATATCTAATTTACCCTCAAGTCTCTGCACATTCCAAGGAATTACTTTTATCTCCTTTCCAGATACCTATCTATCATTTTCCCCCTCTCAAATGAGATTCTTTTTTAACAGGTACTACATTAGTTTATAAACCAATTTTATTTTATATTATTTTATAAATTATCTTCGGCCTTAATTCGCCATCCTCATTGGGGTTTTCGCTTGATTTCCCTCAATCGCTTAAGGTTCAATACCGGGATGGTCCTTAGCTTGTTTTCCCAGTAGTAGATATAGTAGATACCCTGCCATCCAAACTAATTTTGTAATGATATTGTAAATATTTTTAAAGTGGTTAGGAGGAAGATCAGACGTGGTCTGAGTCTCGCCACAAATAAAGTCATTAATTTATTATTTATTTATTTACCACCACTTCCCCTCCCCCAGCTGCTCTCCCTACTGATGCAAGATCGGACTTTCTCACGACTTTGCGTCTCAATACATGGATTTTAAGAAGTCGAAATCTAAATATATCTTTGGTAACTGCCGGATGCAATCAATTGTGCATTTTAACTAACAAATATTATTCCTGTTCCTCATCATCTTATATTATAGAATTGTATTTTGTTACCAGAGTCGCACCCCTTTCAGCGTTGCCCTTAACAACTTTTAATAGAACAAGCGAGTTTTAGCTCTTTGAAAACGTGTATTCATTTCTCAGAATGAGGGATCTTCTTCGAGAAAATCAGTATCAATTTGGAATGGCGTTAAAGAGACTGTATGTATGTTGCAAAACTAATTTACTTAGATCACGATATTCCAATGTTCTAGCTCACAGTTTGTTTTGTAATTAATCATTAATCGCCTTGGAACCTCATTGTGATTACTATTATGTTTTAAAGATTGAACCATTCTTCTTTTAGCATCATGAAACACATTTGAATCAAAAAGTCCTAAGCCAACTATTTCTTTCAATAAATACCATAATTGATTTGTCAATTTTGTAGGGGTTGCTGAGCTTAACATTACATTTTCTGCTTTACAATTTATAAATTTTTGTTCACATTGTATGGACTGCAAAAAACACTAACAAAGTAGACAACCACGATCTAATACAAAATTTTACAATGAAAATATTTACATCGCGCAAACCCATTTCTTATTGTTTTTGTAAACTTAAACTGATGTATACATATATTCATTTTTAAAGAACATAAAGCTTTCCATCCACCAAGTGAGATGCATTGCACTCGGAAGGCGGAAATAAAATTTTACAGTTTGGTTTTTCTCCCAAAAATATAATAGTTTTTAAAGTTCTGTGTAATCTGCTCGTGAAGAGAATATCCAACATACTAGAAGAGCAATCGACAATTATATACTTCATTTGTTTGGAACGGTCTAGTAGATAAATAATCTGTAGTCGCTCAGTTAGAACGAACATCCGATTTTCCACTTGAAATCTTTCTCATCTTAGCTTTCGAGTTTGATATTACATATTTAAAATACAATAAAACACATTCAAAATCAATAATAATAACAAAACATTTATAAGGCAGAATATTCTACCATTTTTCTATTACAAAGAATGATTATAATACAAGGATCATACCATCACAAATCTACATTTAATGTTATAATACATTAAGAATTGATATATTACCTGTATGTTAAGATCATTTGTAACATATACATATAATATAAATAAAGGTAGTTAATGAAAATATGCGATAGATGAGTGAACATAGTTAATGAAATTGTGTCTTGGTAAATAAAAATTAAGTAAAATATTTTCTCTCCATATGAACGTTCTCCAGCATACTTCCATGTTAAGATTTTGCTCTAGGTTAGACTTCAAGGTAGTAACGTAACCAGACTCTAATATCACTTTATATAGGAGTATAAAAGCATGGCTCCAACAAAAGTGTCTATAGAAAGAGAGGTTCTTGGTCTGATTTATTTCAGAGCACAATCTTCTTCCTGAAGAATACTTGCATCCACGAAGTAAATCTGGAGCTCCTTTGATAAAATCCCTGATTTAGCACATTCCCCCTAACGACCTACATCTCTCTTTTGCATAGGCAGCTTAACTTTTTTAGTTGTTGCAAACGCTCTGTTCTTAACAAGAATGAAGACATACAATTACCTCTCCAATGCGGCGCCGAATACGAGAGCTAAAATTATGAGGCTCTTAATCTCCCCTCATTCAAGGTAACATAAACTACCTGCACGGAAGTATGGGCCTGTTTTAACCTTCTGCATTGTACCACCAGACTCACAATACACACCTGCGACCACATTCTTTATAACCTAACCTTCCATAACTGAGCTCAAACTTCTTGTGCACTCGTAAATTTGAAGGTTACATCTCCGCACATTTAATCCTCTGGTTCCTTTTATCTTTTTGTTTTTCTTTCATTTTTTGTTTATTCTATACTGCAATATTAAATTCAATAGTTATACAAGTGTTATTTACCACCTGTTGTATGCTTATGATGCGTGCGAGGATTATGTTTATCTACCAATGTACATTAACTCTTAAATTGCGTTTAACCACACCGCCAGGTAAGATATTAATCATATTATATCCAATGAATATGGGAGATGGCACCGGGGATCGAATCCGGGAACTCGAGTTTACGCGCAGTGCGCAACCACTTCCGCGTTCTATCCCCGTTCCCGTCACCCATTCAATTCAATATTAGATGATTAATTTATAGACATATTTTTTAATGCTATTAATGAATAGTTTTTATTTAGTTATCTATAGAAGTGAGAAATATTTTCAATGAAACTTCTTAGTTTATGTTTGTGTGTACATAATATAAAATAATAGCCAGTATAATTGCCAAACAAAATAAAAATACCAAATACACGGGAAACACCATATATGCCAGTCTTATAGTTGGATATCGGTGAGGCGATACTAGTATTTATTTTTAAGTATAAAAGAAAGATGTGGTGTTGTTTTCTAGTAAAATATTTATTCAGAAAATACTTTCACCAGTTTAGCTGGTATCTTCAGTCCAAAATAAAAGGCAGTACTTTTTTTTTGTTAAAATTATGAAAATTTGAAATTAATTAAAAATATAATAAAGTTTTTAAGTGTATCGCAACAAATTAATGAAGAATGAATATGCAAATAAGAGATAAAAGGAAAAACTAAATTAAAATATAAATAAGTAGGTTGAACGTACCTGACAATACTAAATATCAAAGGGGAAATTTTTATATATTGTTGTAAATGGGAAATGTTGCGTGCTAATGAAGCTTATCTACATTGAGTCACAGGTGTTAGGAGTTGGGTGGTAGGTCATTGTTGGTAGGTTGGCTGAGTTTACCTACAACTTGGCCCACGTGGATGAGTTAGTAATAGTTAGAGTTACTGATACTAGGAGGAGGTGGATGGAGGAAGGAAAGTTTTTCTTGTCACAGTTTTTCACTATTTCAGTAGTCACAGCTATATGAACTGGGACATTCATGTGAAAAGCTACAAATTTTCTGGCCCCATCGGGAATTGAACTCGGGCTAACTTGGTGATGAGCGACAACACTACCACCTGCACCTCCGCAGGGGTAAAGGGAAAATGTGCCGAAGGGTTCGACGGGACGCTATTTAAGAACTACAGGTAGGTAGGGATTGGGGGAGGGGTTCAGTTAGAGCACTGACCGGGAAAGTCCTGTGAGTAATTGGTTATTCCAGGAGAAGGGACAAAAAAGGAGAAAGGTTGCTTTTATGTTCATTGCAGAAAGGGATATTCTGTTTTTGTAATTTATGTATGTGGAAATTTTCTAATATTAATATATCTCTTAAAGTGTTTTCTATTTCAAGGATGTCGACGTTTTGATCAATGTTGAAAGAGTGGTTGGCAAAATGAGATTTATTGCTATTGTTGTGTAAGGCGTAAATGTGTTCTTTTATTCTGATTTTAAATTTACTACCGGTCATTCCTACATATTTGACATCACAATCATTACAAGATAGAAAGTTTACTCCACTTTTTTCTAGGGTGGGGGTGGTGTCTGTTGGTCGTAAAATTTGGTATCGGATAGAATTGTCTGTTCTGAAAACTGTTTTGTAACCCAAGGAAGAAAGAATGTTAGCAATTTTTTGGTAATTTGTCCTAGATAAGGCATAGTAATAATTTGTATCTAAACAAAAGGACAAAAGATTGAAAAGACGACAAGAGGTTTTGTCAAATAAATCGTTTAAGATAATTTTGACCCGTTTGTGGGAACACTAGTATTCGCTTATTCTTTTTTAGCACTTCCATGTTAATCTCTTCTTAGTGCTAGTAAGCGAGCAGTAAAATCATTCGTCTAGTCGTAACCTTTCTCGCTCGGGAACGCTTTCCTTTCACCGAGAGCTCGGCTGCTGTTCCGCGAAAGTGTTCCGACAATGGTGCGCTGCCACTGCGATCGACGAAGTGGTGAATGCAATGTTGCCAACCTTCAAGGAACTTTCGTGGTCGTTTTTAAGAGCGGAAACTCATCAATGAGTGAGAGAGAAAGAATTTCAAAGAACTTGGAATTTTTATGAAATTCCCTCGTACGTTCAGTCTTCCACCATCTTTGTCAATAATTCTAAATAGTTAGAATCTCCGGCATACCTTAATTTCCCCCTTGTGTACTATACTACTTCAATAGTATTTCATCATTGGTCTCTCATATCATTCAGACATTATCTACCTCGGTAAGGCATGGAAGGTTATCCGGCGCTCTAGTAACTCCATAACTGCCATAAGAGTTATGAGGCCACATCTAAGTCTCTTACTCCAATACCCCGTAAAAGGTAAAAAAAGTGAAGGTTCAGAAAAATAAGTATATAGTAGCTAAAGGAACCCGACATTATCTGGAATTTTAAACTGGTTACACTGTCAGAGATAATTGTTTTTTCTTTCTTGGCTTTTTTTATTGTTATGTTACAATTTTTTGTATTTTCATCGAATTCTTTATTTAACAAAGTACTATACTTATAACAAACACCTGATGCATTTCTATGCTTCTTTCACATAACCCTAGGCTTGGGAAGAATAGATGAGCTGTATCAGGAGTGTCTCTGTATCATCTCAGCGACCTCAAAAACAACTGATTTAATTACCCTGCCCCCTACCAAAATCCCAAGGTTTTTAGGGGTCACCGTAGTATTTTTGTTAGATAGTAAGTCGTATGTATACAAAGTTGTTTGGAATTGCTCCACGTATTCCTAAAGAACAACCATCCATTTCTGTTAATACATACACATTAATTATTAATGCACGTCCGTTTCGTATTAATACAGAATAAACCAGTATACAATGTCAGGGAAAATGCGTATTTGCGTCCAGAGTTGCCATTTCTAATTAATATCCTACTTAAACAACTTTCGTAACGATTATGTGCAGCACAAAGGTGAAAAATTGAACATATCGGAAAAATATTCATCTTCATATAGAGGAAGAAGAAAATGTTATTCCGTCACATTATTAAATAATGAGACCAACCTCTGAATTAAATATGTGTTCCCAATCTAAAAATGATGCTATATAAAAATGTTTATTATACATTTCTACTTTTTTACTTCTTGTCATGTAACGATCAATAATGTGCTGACGTTTATGTGATATTTGACTGTTTTTCTTCCCTTGTCCCGACAAATAGTGACTCAGGGTTTTCTTCGATACCTTTTTTGATTTTGTTTGATTTCAGAGCAAAAATGATAATTTATAACTTATCGAGATGCTACATAGTCATTTCTGGTTTTTTTCGCTCTAAATAACGAATTTCAAAAGAATTATAGTTAAAATAATGTTTCTAATTCGTGTACCGATTATATTAAATTATTTGAAATGGGAGAATTTGTACTTACGTCCTAGCGTTATTAGTTAGCCCATAAAGTGTAAAATTCAGATTTACTAGTGCTTCTTCAAAATAAGGAAAAAATACATTTTGATTTCTACATCAAACTTTGAAAACAAATGAAGAGAAATAAATAACCCCGCTCTCTTATAACCTTGGGTAAGTAAATCAGGATTAATCAGTTAGGGATCAATTATAAGTGTTATAATCTGGTTTTGTTTTAATCAGGGAATTCTCTTTAAATAATGTTTCAATAAATACAATGAATGAGTTGCAAATTTAATCTCAATCACAATAACTGGTAACTTCTGTTTGTTACCTTTTGTTCGCATTAGAAATAATTTTTTATTCCACTAAAATTAATTTTCGCTTCGGATGTTTGGTTTTATATTACAGCAAATGTGAGTATTTTTTTCCTTTTGTTAAATTTTATATTCCTACAGCAATAACTTTTAGTTTATATTTGTCTACCATATAAATACCCGACATTGCTGAGACAATATTTTGATACATGTTATTCAGCTCATCCGAACACCCACCAGAGAATTATTTAAACCCGTCTCAAATTATTGTAGGTTTTTTCATTCTGGCTTTACATCGAGCAATTAAATTCGTTTACAACTTTTAATTACAAACCGCTGCAATTTTCTCTTGCATATGAATTCCATAAAAAGTGTGAGGCCCTTGTAAAACATTAACCGCAATTTCATTGTCTCTGGTGAGAGTCTCCCTCTCGTCTTTTTTTTTTAATTTTCCCTTCGTCACATTGGCAACCGTGCGTGCAAGGGGTAGGGGTTGGAAGGATAGGCGTGGCCTGAGGCACGGGTCAGAGGGATGAGTTGGTGGGTGGTGCTGGAGGGTGCGCAGCATGGGGCGGACGTCGTGAGTCGATGGTATCCCAGCACGCTATTATCCCACGCACACGCGATCTCACACACTCACCCAACACCAACGACGAGATTGTATAAATGTGGCATATGCTTCATAAGATACAAAGATCTCGCTGGATGGTACCTTAATTAATGATGTTCGCAATAAGTGGTGTTTATTTATATAGTTTATCCCTGTTTATTTTCAAATTAATCTCAAACATTATGAATTTACAACATTTAAAACAGTAACTCATCAACAAAAAGATTTTGTTATATTTATAAATTAGAATTTTATCAGATGTTCACTGTTATATTGTACGGGTGTGTGGTATAAATTTTATTTCAAACATTTTTTTCTTAATTGTGTTAAAGAATTATATATATTTTTTGTTATTAATAATATATTAATTTAAATGATATTAATAAGTAGTGTATCATTTTATTAATAATCTCGTATAACAAAATATAACATTGATATAAAATTTATGCTTCAATTTTAATGAATTTTCCTTTGGAAAGAATAATTCGTGCGTTAATGTATCAATGCTCAATGTTGTCACGAAAATATTTAAGACTTGCGATATTACGTAGTTAAAAGCGAATCATCTTTCATTTAAAAATATGGCGGTTGGTGTAACATGGTACGGTATTTTCTTAGGTTAGGTTTGAAGATTTAATCAACTTGGCAGAATATAATTCATAATTACACATCATATATAGATGCAATATGACCATCATCGTTCTGTAATTCGAATATTATACACTATTTACTGCATTTCATCATAGTAATCTTTTGGTATAAAGATACGGTTTTCTAGGTCTGATTGTAACTAATATTCTGTGTAAAATATAAATGTTTATTTTTATGAAGCAAGACTATTTTATTTACCTGATTAATATTGCAAATAACTTCCGATGAGTATTATATGATTTATGTATAGCATTAAGCGATGTAAACGGATTATAAATGTATTACGAATATAACACATTATAATATACAAAGTAACATTACTTAACTCTCTTAATTACCTACGAATATTGTTTGTTTATTTAGAGACACCTTCATTCGTCGTGGATTAAGTAGTCAAGTTACCTTCTTTTCAAAATCAAGAAGTCAAATTAAATAAATAATGCAAGACATTTGACATTTTACGGACGAACAGTATATATTCAGTGATTAAAATTTCACAAAGACACTTTCGTTTGAGGTCGTCAACAGGTGCAAATAACATAACAACAGAACATAACAACAGAACAAGAAACATAACAACAGAACAATTGAACATGATATTAAATATAAATGTAAACACAAAATATGTTTACAAATAAAGTAGAAACTACACAAACATGTAGCTGTAAATATTGTAAATACCTAACTGCTCTTCGGTGTCTGTGTATAAATTTATAGTCCCGTGTGTTATTTTAATAAATATATTTTCTGATACACAACTTTTATAATAATTAACTTATTTGTCCAATATTAATTTATTATCCATATCCATCAAGTGATTATTATTAATGCAAAGTGAGGTTACTACACTTTGTTCAAGTGACTTTAAATTTCGTTTGTGCCCATGCATTCTAGTTTGAAATTTAAAGTCCGTAGAACAAAGTATAGTAACCTCACATTGCATTAATAATAATAACCATTTGATGAACCTATGAATTCTAAGTCAAATTTATTATCTTATTTCGTTTTCGATCTGTGCTCTATGATTTAGAGTTGTTTAAGTTTAGCACGGAAATGTGTATTTGATTTAATACGCCATATTTGTTAGGGTTTACTAGATATTTGTTTTACCCCGCACAATTCCAAAGTTCAATGCGTACTGAGATATTGTGTTTGATTTGTGAATAGTTTCTGGGAATTTTGATTACGTTTATGATATTATTATTATTATTATTATTAACATCTGGCAGAAGATCTGGGAAATAGAACTTTTCCACTTGATGAACGGGCATTACGAAGTTCAATACGGCATTTCTCCCACAAATGTTTGCCTTATGTGACATGTGTCATTTTTGCATATTTGTCAGTGTATTTGCTGCTTCTAGTAATTTAAAATGGCGTTTTGTAGATTCCCATATAATTCCTGAGTCGAAATCGCTGTACCAAAATGAGGGAGAATTTTGTCACATAGGGTTGTAGCGAGGTAAGATTTGAAAGGACCAAACCTGCAAGAGGAGGTGATTGAAGTTGAGAGAGATAGAGGTGACAACAACATTGTTTAATAACATAAGAATTAAACCCTCTAAAACTATGAAATAAGGAAGAACTTAAATGACACAAAACTGAGTGGCTCTTTGAAGTGTTGTGAAGTAGCAGCGATGAGATAACTATGATGTGATTCTACAATGACCCTTGTGAAGCCGTGATGATGATGTGCTAGGGATGTGACGGCTGAGTGATGTTGAGATAAATTTGAGTTGAAATTGGAGGGCCGGCATCACTCTCGAAAGCCGGCGTCCATGGTTCAACGCTGGTTGCAGTGGGTTGCTTAACAGCAAAATCGTCTTGTGAACCGATTAATGTCGTAATGAAGCCACCGAGAGATGCGCGTTGCCCCGTTGAAGGCGATTTGTAGAGAAGTGGTCAGCTTCAGAGGCAGATGAGAAGTGAACGAGAGTGTGACATGATAATGCAATTCGCACACTCGGCTGCGTCGTCATAAGACGCGCGCTATCGAGTGACGTCACAAGTCGAACACGTATTGAACTGCAAATATCGATTGTTCAGTGTGCCAAGAGGAAACCTTTCACAGAACATGCTTCAGAAGAACGTGAACCTTGTTGATATTATTTTGGGAAGAATACAGAGTATGAAAGTTTTTATGCATTTGATGATGGGTAGAGGCATATTCATCAACATTACGTTTACCCCTTTTTAAACTCAAAGGCGTAATATTTGAATCAACCTATGAGACTTCAGGAAATAATCCATGAAAGTCCAACTATTAAGAAATGTCACTCATTTACATAAAAGAGCTTTAATTTCACTGACCTTTCACATGATGTATGTGGCTGAATTTGACCAAATTTACAACATGCGGTATAGGTCGAATAGTAAGTTCCTTCACTTTCCAAAGTTTCTTGAATTGGTCGGTCAAGTCCTCGAATTTGCTAATTTTAAGCTGTAAGGTCTGTCCATATCGTGAATCAGTGGGATGGCAACATAAATTACCTTCATACTTCTAAACCGATATTAGATGTCAGGGTTGTATACGCGTATGGTTATGTCAGTTCAAATTGCTCTGTCGCAGTAAATTTTCCAATTGTTGTTTTCAGTGACAGGTGGACTTTCATATTTGTAGTCTCTATCATGTTTCCTAAAAGGTGTTGGTGAAGAATTTTTGATACGTTGTTGTGTGTTTTGGAGTATCTGTGTTTCTGACGCGTCTTTACGTTTTTGGCTCTTATCATATTCTTATTTATAACAATAACTCTTTGTTTGTATTACTCTATTCTGAATACCCATCATGAATACGACATACATTAAATATGTTTCCTTTTTATGAGTCACAAATGTTTTGCCTCTTTGTCAACGTTGATATTTTCCAGGTAGCATAAGTCTCATGCGGCATCTGCTTTACGATCATCTACGGATTTACATTGAACGGTATAGATTGAATCTAATAAATGTAAAGGTGTTGCATTTATAGCATTTTTACAGATGACTCTACACATATAAAGGGATTTGTGTTCATTATTGAAATACAACCTCAAACTTGTAGTTGGTTTGTTGTAGAGACATGGTATATCAATTATCCCTCATACTCCACATAATGTAAGTAGTGACCTGTTTTATTGCTGCTTTGAAATGTCTCATGCGATTGCCTATTAGTTGTGTTCTTATTAACCATGATATTTCTTCCAAATCTATATTTAACCATTTTATTGGACCAAAGGAATACGATGGGTTTTTTTTTCATATTTCATGTTGTGGGGTGTTCTACTCAAAGGATTCAGCGTCATGAGGAACCATAGTGCACTCAAAGAGTCCCCTTCAAATATGCTTCAATTAATTTGAATGAATCTTGAAATAATAGCTCTGTGATTAGAGGAAAGTTGTAGAACTTTCTTCCATTTCTACATCATACGACATAGGAAATTCGATATATTTTGGTCTACTTCATATTTATTTAAAATATCCGGCAGGTGTGAGTGTGGTTAAGAATAATCGCCTTTTTGTAATCAATTTATGACATACTGATATTTTGCTTCTTTGTTATTGGTTGTGACTATTATTGCAACCGTTATAATTTGATCCTTGTATCCTTTGATGACCTGTAGCAATGTTTTTGTTCTTGTGTCATATTGTTATTTTTCTCTAGATGTGTGTAGGTCTTGCCAGAAATGATAGACGTCATCGTTTTACGTCGGTAGACAAGTGATTGGGCAATATTTGGCCCCATCATACGTATGGTGAACATTGGGTATTAGAAATGTTTTGCCTTCAGTAATAAATACTGGTGCATTTTCAGGGGTCATTGTAATTTTCAACATCATGTTGTAATATTGTTCTGCAAGGCAATAAATACTAGTGAATTGGTTGAACCGAAAATTTTGGATGTTATTAGGACCTGGTAACTACTAAGTCTTCCACTTAGTAGTTCTTTTTAAAACTTGTACATCTTCTGCATTTAATCATAGATGTAAAACCCATTCAAGACTTCTCATTCTTCTCATCTTTCATTCTCTTTTATCAAGTAGAAGAGAGTTATCTTTATCATTTTGTACTGGTTTCTCCTATATAATAGTCCTGAAGTCAGTGAAAGTTTTTTCAGTCGGTGCAGATATGTTAAATTTTCTCTTAGCTTTCTACCATGGTTAATGCTTAGATTTCTGTAGAAATCTTCGTATCCTACCTTGTTATTCTGCATTTTGTTTCTTGTAATCCATATATGAGTATTTATTGCATCTTCTAAGTCAACCAGAGTACACTGCTAACCGTTGCACGTGAGTTTCCAACATTTCTACCAAACTGTTTGATGTCATAAAGACAAGCTGTTTTTGAGAAGTATTAATTTTTCGAACCCATCCAGTAATGGGGTCGCTCCCTGGGTAGCCATAGGCTGAGTGGCATGACTTAATTTGCTTTGACTTATTGTCTTTCTTTACATCGTGTTCCCGTGAGCAGCTAGGAATCGTAGGACAGGAGTCACAGTGCCCCTCATGTCACTCTGATGCTTCATAAATCTGAAGGTCACCAGGTGTTCGGAGTGCTTCGTTTTTTACTGAATAACCCACAGTCATTCACTCCCTGGCAACGATAGCTTTCACCGCGAAATTAGGTATTTTTTCGGGGTTCACTTCTCTACTTCCGCCGTGTAGAATATGACCCTTTACCATGCACGGACAGTCTTGGAAGTTGCATCATTAGAGTATGGATCTTGCAATACTTCTCGGCTGATCCCTGGGTGTGGTAAGGACCAGTGTCAGGAAAATCCCGTTCAAAGTTACTACCTCTTCCAATCACCTTAACCCCTTATTATTGTTCTTGGGGCTTTAGGGCTCGCCAACAACGAGGTCATTATAGTCCTCATAATACAGCATTATTAATAAATTCCATTTTAAAATATAAATATTATTCATAACCAATTGTTTAACAATGATTGTTCTTTTTTTTTCAGGTAACCTGAATTTATACTTCTAGATGACAAGCAAAAAAATAAAAATAATAATAAAAAGGAATTGATTTTTGGTGAGTACTCCATTTAAGAATCTCAATTTGTGTCGAACTATTTACGTCGTTAACTGTAGCAATATGAGTAAAATTATTTTTCACAGTCTCAGACTAATGTTTCAAAGCTAGTAGATCTTTTAAATAGCTTTACAGTAATAAAGATAAACAGGACAATGGTGGAGGGAATGGGGGAATCTTTAAAAGTTTAAGTCTCACATACATCTGGAAAGTTTGTTGAAGTAAGTAGAAATGCGTGCCTATTTAACCATCAAGAAATCCTAAATTCTTCGTACCTTCGGTTCTCACTTTCGATTTTAGAATTGACCTATTGTCAGTTAAATTGAAGAGGTATAACATAATCATATTCAGGAAAAGGTTTTATTTCCACAGGATAATTTACAAGTTGGAATTTGCTACCTGTCATTTAGTATTTTTGACAAAAATAAAAACTGTTTAAAACTTTCATGAATATATCTCAAATTATCATAATAGGTAACTTCATGCAAGACGTAAAAGTTGCTCCTCCACCGATCTTTGATAAAATTATTGACATCGTTGATAAAATTATTGGCATCGTTGTTTAAAGCACAAGAGTTGTCAATTAACTTACGCTACATTCGTCTATTTCGAGCGAATATGTGACAAACATCAAAATTGTTTGAATTCCTTATTTGGATAATGGCAAACCATTTTTTTCAAAACTATTGTAAAGTTATTGCTATGACTACTCAAGCTTTACTACCCTCCGACTTAAAAGTTAAAATCCACCGAATGATTAAAAATGTTTGGCATCCATCAACCCAATCTCTGGACCATAATAAAATAAATTTGTGGACAAAAATTAACAAAGTGCATAGTTTAAGAACATTTTTGATGGTATATTGATACTTATTTTAAATGTTTCAAAATAACATTATATTAATTAAGTACATTTGTCTCTCACCACAGATAATAGATGCGATTCATCTCGTAAGTGAAGAGTATTGGAAAGATAAAAAATTCTTAGGAATTTTAGTTGCATAATAAAGTTCATATTTAGACATTTATAAGACAAGATGAGTTAAACTATGCTTCATATTTGCTGAAACGTTTGAACATTGAATTGAGATTATCATGCCCAAAATACAGAGCCGAACAGTTAAGGTTGCTTATTTATATTTGTTTCTTTGCAAACAAATACATGAAAGTAAGTCAGGTTTGTAACAATAACATATATAAACGAATAAGATAGAATGATATGAATTGCTATAAAAATACGGAAAATTAAAAAACCCTGTTAATAATTTTGTAGTAAAAATGAGAAAGCACAAATGTTCAAGGAGAAGAGCATATTTGGAAATATTTCGAAAGAAGTTAATACCTGGGTGATAAGTATCGTCCTATTCTTATCTTCTATGTGGGGCTTTACGGCTCGTCGACATCGAGGTCATTCGAGCCCTATAATTTTGTACAGGTAGGGAAAATGCAGTTACGCAATAAGAAGAGCCAACATGACTCTCTCCGCGTGTGGGATTCGCCGAATGACTCAATCATACCCACTGAAAACTCTCCTGAATTACAATATATCAAAAGGGAAATGAAAGAAACCCAAGCCCTAATAGCTTTTTTTTTTGTGGGGCTTTAGGTCTCGTCAACATCGAGGTCATTAGAGCCCTGCCCTAATAGCGTTGGGATCAAAAAGAACAAGAGGTGACCAAGGGAGATCTGGAAAGAGAAAGGAAGAAGCCATACACAAGTAAGTGGAAGTAATGCCACACTCAGCTCGGGGCCCCGTGTTTGCCAAACACGTACTTACTAGGTGTAAGTCCCCTGAGGGTCTAATTCTTATTGTAAGCTCAGGATAGGGTGTTCGTGTTGTTCATTCGTGTTCGAGGGTGATCAATTTCTTCCCCGTTTGATGTGATGTCATAGTCAAGTTAAGTATCTCGTAATCCAATCGTGAGAAGAATCGAAGTTTTCACTCCATGCTGATACGTGAGCGCTCTCCGTTGCAAAGCACGAAAGCAATAATCCCTGACTTGTATTACCTCCCGTCCATTGACAACTTCATTTTATCCCATTTGTTCATTTTCGTTCGTATCTTAACAAGTGCGAGAATTGATGTTTCTTCATCTACTACCAAAACATCCGTAGAAAGATCAATGAAAACGTAGCTATTCTTTTCGTAAGCTAAGGTTAATTACGAATTCGAACCTTGACACACAAAAATTAAATCAGATTTTAAAAAATCTGATTCTTAACAACTTCTATCGGAAGGAATACTAAGAGGATTATCCGTTTCAAGGTACAAAAAACCAAAATTATCTATGTTCTCATTCCTATTTGCCGATTGTTTTCATTGATCTTTCTACGGATGTTTTGGTAGTAGATGAAGAAACATCAATTCTCGCACTTGTTAAGATACGAACGAAAATGAACAAATGGGATAAAATGAAGAGATGAAGTTGTCAATGGACGAGAGGTAATACAAGTCAGGGATTATTGCTTTCGTGCTTTGCAACGGAGAGCGCTCACGTATCAGCATGGAGTGAAAACTTCGATTCTTCTCACGATTGGATTACGAGATACTTAACTTGACTATGACATCACATCAAACGGGGAAGAATATGAACACCCTCGATTATTATTTTTTATTTATTTTTTCCTTCAGAATTAATTCAAATTTAATATCAGAGGCATGAAAATACATTTTCCCCAATATCCGCTCTTCCAGCAGTGTCAATATGCGGATATTCATGTCTTACATTATTAATTTTTTTGAGACGGTTCAACTTAACAGCGAACCTGTATGGGGATCGCTTAATTCCCCATCTCGGGGACTATTTTCTTTCAATATTTTGTCTCTATCTCCTTTCTTTTCTTTTTTTCTCCGCTCTCACATTCAATGCGATTCCTTTAGTACATCTCTCACTATACATATCTATCCTAACATACACTCGATTTTAAAAATCAAATTAACAATTTCAGTGAATAAAGAAATATATAAATATTGACTGGGTGTATGCACGGTGAGAACAATTGACCCCATGTTTGAAAATGCATTAGTATCGTTCAGAAATACACCAATAATATACCATAAAACAAGTTGTTCTGAAAATAAGGTTGCTGTGAAACCCAATATTTTGTATTTTGTACCCTTTCCACTTTCACCAAAGATAGGTAATAAGTAGGTTCCCTTTTTTTACGGTTGCGATTTTTCTCTGTTAACAATCTGGCCTGACATTCTTTCTTAAATCGTCATCAATTGTCTTACACGGTAGAGAGGTAATGTAGTGTTCCAGGTAAGCATAAAAACTTCCTCCATAATAATACTTCATTTAATGCTTTCATTGTCAATAGAGGTGGTCTTGAAGTATCCTTCGTTTTACTAGGGAATTTTTACCAAAGTATTGTTTTTGAATACGCTTTACGCTAAAATTACTGAAAAGATTGAAACGATACTTCCACTATCTTAGTCCTTAGGGTTGGGAGTATGCCTAACATAGGTTTCATTTTGGTTTGTAGAGAGAATTAATTCATTTAAGTTTGTAGTAAGAATTAATACCAACATAGACGTATGAAATTGTTTTTTCTATATCAATGAATATAGATTTTATTCATTTCCTTTTTGCCTCTTGGCTACCTTGTGTGTATTGAAAAGCAATACGAGGCTTCATTATGGTATTATTTTGATTTATTTGTGCCTTGCACAGCGCAACTTAGCCACCATTTAGGTGTTAACCGTCCCCTCTGCGTGGAGGCGTGCGCAAACTACTATCTCTGTACTCATTTTGTTCAGTGATCTATATTACATTCATTAATTTTCTGATATATTCTTCAAATACTTCATATATCCTATTACTTCCTATTAATTTTGACTTATCGTCAACATTTATTGTTTCATGTCGCATATATTCTGCTATAAATTTCGCCCTTTCATCTTCATATATATTGCAATCCCACAGAAGGGGTTCTTCAGTCTCTTCCCCTTCTCCGCATGCACATTTTTCATTGTCTAATTTTGTCCATATTTTCTTTAAATATTTCTTAAAATTACCATGGCCAGTTGGACAAGATATTTTCCTGGCATAAACCATTTTTTAAATTTCTTTCCGCATGTGTAACTTCCTTAATGCAATGATAAGTTACTCTTACCTTTCGACTTCCACTCCTCCTTGCTTGTCACCCAATCGTAAGTTGTTTCGTTAAAATTTTCCTCGCCATTTTTTTTTATTTGATTAATTTTTCTCCATTCACTACTATACTTCCTTGTTGCTTCAATAAGAATCTGTACTTTAGTTTCTGAACGTACAAATCAATTGGCATTATTCCCATTATTATATATTAAGTACCTCTCCCGATACGGTACTGTAACATCCTGTTACCTGTAGCAAACAGTCCCGTTCTATTGAACGTAATTGTTTTTCAAAGTACATATGCACTACTTTTTCTCCCCATATGTTATTACTGGTCATTTTCGTCCCAAATATAGTTCTTTTAGATCATGTTTCGTTATTGAATAATGCATAATACCAACGCGAATCATACTATACAGAATTTTCTGCACTCTGTGCTTTACATATTTTATGTGCTCTGTATTTCTGAGCGTACCATCAAGAATCACTGAACCAAATATTTATGCTTTTGCACTATCTGTATCTATGCATCATATATGCGTATCATGAAATCCCTATTTTTTTGTATCTCCCCGTAACACAGAATGCGTGTCTTATTTGCTGATACTTTTAGTCGTCTTTCTTCACATAACTGCTCTTCACATATCTACTGCCTTTTGTTCACTTCCTGCAGTTGCCTTCTTGAATTTCCATATAAGGTCATAACCAAATCATCTGCATATTCAAAACGTGTTATGTTCCTATCTTCCCAATTCCACAATATCTGGCCATCTGGATATAGATAATGAAAAGTTAATTAATTGAATGAAATAAAGAATAGAATCATTCGTAACTCACGTGAGATTCGAACTCAGAATATTATTGACTCCTCACCAGTGACGGTTTCGCGTACTTGTAATTATCAGAATTTATACCATTCTCCTTCATGTGTTAAAATCAGGGAAATGTTTTTTTAATTAGTATGGTACAACTGTTTATTGTCATAAGTAGATTCACTTTGTATTACGAGTAGAATATATATTTTATAATGCAGAAGATCATTCTGGCTTTATATTTTAGGTCAAATATTGAACAGGTACTGTTTACAGAATCAAGAAAATCCACGTGAAGAATATGGTGGAATCAAAATTATATTTCCAATATTCAGACCTGTGAGTTTTTAGGGTTTGTAAATATCGATTCTCCTTTCAGATTCACAAGAAATGATAACTTCATACTGGAAAAAGCTTTTAAGCATAGACTGGACTGTCGCAGTCGCCATGAATGATATGTAGCTTCGGGTGCGCAGTCTCATAAAAACATGTGTACAGCGAACTGGGTCATTTCTATCTTCATCGCCATAGTGAGCAGATAATTGAGTAATGTCTTAAATGCACGATCATCATTCGTTGTTTGGTCATCATTCTTTGTTTGGTTCGGTTAAAGCAAGCCAGGAACTTACTTTTAGGCCCAAATTCACCTAATATAGAATAATCGCGATTTCCATAAACACGTCACGATTATATTTTATGCGTTCCACCAACAAAAACTAATCGTCGGTTATGTTGATCAATGTTTCTAAAGAATTCTTTAGGTTGGTAGTAGTTATTGTAGTGCTTCACGGGTAACTTGAAGACAAATGACGGGTGAATAGCGCATCTTGTTGCTCACCAGCGCTACCACTGGAGCAGCGGCCCTCCCTCGTGCTTTTGAACATAACCAATATTTCGAGTATCGAGCAAATAAGCAAAATGGACGCCATATTTGCAATACCAAACAAAATCGCGATTTGCGCTGGGAATTGAAAGGTCCTCGAGCGCTTAAGTGTAAATAGCGACTTTTTCGTAAATCGAAATTGGTCGAACGCGCATTTCGATAATCACGATTTACTGCACAGAAAATCTCGTTTAACACATTAAACGAACTTGGTGAAATTGGACCTTAGTGAGTATCGGAAGTGAGCAAGTCGTTTCTAATCGTTACCAAGGTGTAGGAGCTGACAACGAGGCACCGTGAGCTGTTGCTGGAGATAAAGTTGTCAACAACGCAAGAATATTTTTGTCTTCTTTCTGCTATGGCAATATACAGTGCATGGTTTGCGCGCATAGCGTTGAGTAGTAACTTTTGGTGACAGGGGTAGTAGTGTGCTTCTCTAAAAACATTGACTCACTATCGGAATAAAAGTAACAGATATCTTAGATAGGAGGACGTGGTCACTGTGAAAGCCAGAAAAACGAAATTATGCTTATTTATCGTGCACTGGCGGATAACGGGCAAAAACACGGAAATGTCTGTGGTTTGGGCAGCCGACGACGCAGATGGATTTACCTTTAATGGTGCATACAATATTGCATGGTATCTACAGAAGCTGGAGAATCGGAAAGTGCGTATACGCATACCATTGTGTGGTGCTGCTAGCGGCAGAAGTGAGTGAGGAGTCGTAAAGCCTAGTTGAGTGCGTGCGGCAGGAAGGGAAACTTTCTCCCAGGGGAGGATCCCTGGCATTCGTCGCCGAATCGACCGCTCAGGCCGTGCCTCCCCCCTCCCTCCGACACACCAAAGCCCTCCCACGCGCGACTTTACTCGTACCTTCTTCACATCGTTTGCGTTGGAGTTTCGAAGAACGCGTCCACCCGCTTGCGAGAACGCCTCCGCTCTTGCCCAAAGAGACATTAATGGTATTATTCCAAAACATGTTGATGTCGCTCTCTCTCTCTCTCTTACTCGTGGATATTTCCCATCTTCGTTGCTAGTCAACAAATCCTTTCTGTGGGCGACAAAAGGCATTCATGAAAAGTTGTTACTTCAAAAGGAATAATTTTAGTAACAGAATATTTTGGCATTCAACAAACATGTGTTGCATATACGAAGAGTCAATTCCTGTTACATATTACTTATTTCCTGTTGGTTCCATTGATGACTAATTTCCGACAATGATACTCATAAATAACGTTACTAGCTGATTACCGGAGTTGCCCAGAATTTTTTCTACTTGTTAGACCCATCTTCTGTTACTCAGGAAAAAATTAAAATCTAATTATATTGTATCAACAAAATAATTGTATTTATTGGTTTAAAAAACGTATGTTTTGGCATCCTAATTAAACAAATTCATAACAGTACAATTTTAATACAAATCTTGATTGTATTCACCACTTTGATTTTCACTTTCAGTAACCAGAATAAGTAAATCATTGGATGGTACCACCCTTAAGCAAGCAACGTCAAGTTGTCCGAGAGAAACAAATCAATCAAAAGTCTCCAATTAGTCAATATCACCACTCCACCCATAGTTAGGGGTATTTCACCTCTTTTATGGACAGAACTTGTACTTACACGGCATCATGTAACTGTTTGTATGAGAGGTCCCGAAATATATGGATTAAACCCGATCCCTAAGATTAAATACTTTTAAATGACTCATTCCACTCCATGATATTTCTAGGGCTAACCCCCCCCCCCCCCNGTGATAGAACATCGGAAGTGTCTCTACTCATCTCATCGTCTAAAGAATGCGAATCCACTAGCCGGGTACCGCTCCTGTCAAATTTTTGCTTCCGAGTGGAACGATGGTAGTGCGGCTACACCATTTCATTCAAACTCTTGTAAAATATAAATAATTCCAAAATTTACGATTAAAGACGTTTTTATTTTTCTTAAGTGAACGATACAAAACAAATGTTAACTTCAATTATTAATTAGTTTTTCTACTTAAATTTCTCTCTAAAATTAAAGTATTCCAATGCAGCTAATTTTATTACCGTTTATTCGATAATTTAGGTTAACCTTGGTAGGCAGACTTTGCTGACGCAGAATTTTTTGTGGAAATCATTGGGAGGAATATTATTGCCATTGATAGTTATCACCTATAACCGTTTAGGCAGCGTAAGTGAATATACTTTTTTTTCTCAATTTCATCGACATTTACGATCAAAATATTAATTTTCATGAAAATAATTTTTCTCTTCCTCTCGATCTTAGGTATATTCTGGTCAAATTTTATCACGATCGTTCCAGTGGTTTAGTCGTGGTTTGATTGCAAGCAGACAGATACACATTCGCATGAAAACACACAATAATATTTTTAACATGTTTAATTAACTTTGTTTCCGAAATACTGACAGACAGAATTACAAAGTATCTCAGCCAACATATTGAAGTTTTTTGTCTTAATTTTTCTGGTTTTTATGAGCACTCTGCGTTTTGGGAGCACTCTGCGTTTTATTTGTTTGAAATTCTTTAATTAATGTTTCTTTAATGATCATTTTTTAATCCATTTATGGTGTATGGATTATAATGTATAATAATTTGCCAGTTTCCTTCTATGTTGAAGCTCTTCGCTTTGTGCAAGGTAGGTATATAGTGACAGTTTACAAGGTGTGTTGGAGCTCTTAGTTAATATTTCAATGTCACTGGTACTTCTTGATGACATAAAAGGTTTTGTAATCTAACAAAGACAAACGTCTCTTAGCTTCCAGAACATCATTTAAATATATATGTTAATCAACCTTCACTTTGCACGTATATATTTTCTGACATTTATGGAAACACGAATAGTTACAGACATAAAACAGATTTGACCCATTATTCATTGATTAATGTATAAGTAGTGCATTTATTGGAGCCCATTAGGACGCTCATGGATGATGCACAGAATGCTAACGCCGACAGAAAGTTTTATTGACATTGTTCTCTCTGTAATGACATGTAAATATGAGCATTGATAGTACTTTTGGGTCATAATGAGAAAGACATATTTGCATATTCCAAGTTTCGCCCAGTACAAGCAAACAATCAATAGTATCAAAGTATGTGGTTGGGTAAAGCATTTTCTAGAAATATCAGTACCTTTCAAGGAAAAAAATGAATACTTAAAGTGTACATGATAACCTTTTCTTAAACTTTGAAAGAAATTTTAAAAAGAATATAACATCTAATACGAAAGTTATTTGTAATGGGCAAAAATAAATTATAAATGTTTAAGTAAAAAAAGTTTAACAGCCAACAAATCTTTTCTCGTGAGGTATTTGGTCTTAACATGTGAATTAACATCTGAGAAAAAACTTCACTAATGAACTATGGGAATTCCACCAAATGATCCTGGTATGCATATTCATTTCACAAATTAAGTAACTTTTAACAAAATGAAACATCACTCTCTTTTAATGACTATATTTTTACCCACCAATTTAATGGAAAGGAAATATTCTGGTAATATTATCATTGTCTCTTTATTTTACCTTTAAAAAATTTCATGCTACTGTTATCAAATATTAAGGGTATGTTGCTTTCTTCTAAACGAGTATGATGCAAGTGCAAAGTACGATGACACTATACCAATTTTTAACGAAATTATTTTTGTTCACATTAATATTTGACGATTCTGATATTCGAAACTCGATTTCATATATTAACTATTTATTTAATTCTTTATTCAATTATTTACTACTCGAACAGTGTATCATAGTTCCTATTACAGTAAAGGTGAAATATATATA